>JAOTRH010104142.1:0-15724 GCA_034768845.1 Heliamphora exappendiculata
TGTAATTGTTGAAAGTTTAATAAAGATGTATTTTCTGGATCCCCGAGCATGTATTTTATGTCGGCGTTGAAAATTCTTCCAACAAATTTGACTTTTACACACACACACGCATGCTATGCGTGTGGATAAAATAAAAAATAATAATAATAATTTATAAAGTGATTAAAAATTAATTCTTCTTATTTTTACGAATTTATTCAAATTGGTTAATTAACAATTGGATAAGAAGATATAGTTACCAATTATGGGTGTTTTTGAAAAAGAAAAATGTGAGCCAACTTTGTTTAAAATGATACACTAAATAAGATATTGACTTTTATAATATGAGTAATGCTACAGATCCTGAAATATTTTACCAAAAAATTGACTGAAACTGCTCGCTTCGTCGGAGAGCTATAGAAATTGACCGAGCTGTAGCATTACTCTCAAATACGCTTTTCTCTTGCATTACAGAGAGCTATAAAAAATGACCGAGCTGTAGCATTAGGCTTTTCTCTTGCAATGGGCAATGGCCACCAACGCCAACAGCCCCTCCAAACTGTTCGCCTCGTCGGCGAACACGAGCGGAGGGAATGCCTCTACCAATTTGATCTCCAGCGCACTTTACACGTAGTAAATCTGGAAATGTTGCTCTAAAACCATGAGTTTAGCTATGATCGATGCCCATATTAATGTTTTGATGCTTTTAAACTATTTTTTTTAGCATCTGACCTTTTTTTACCAGTATCCTGATCAGTGCTAGACGTCATTGTAAAAGGAGCCATTTCCTTATCCCGAAACACATTCAATTTGGACAAGAGTACAAATCTCCAGAGCTGATTATAAGAAATACGCGTAGATAAATATCCAAATGCTGCCATTACCTTACAAACAAACTGTAAGAACATTCTCACACACACACATTAGTGAGAATGTTCTCATAGTCACTGAGAATAATCGAACAAAAATCTTTCCTCATTTGTCTCATTCTCTGACTCTAAATCAAATAAAAGAGCTACATTTTGAGATACAAATCTCCAGAATTCGGTTGCAAAAAGTATGCTCAGCAAAATATCCAGATGCTACAATTGCCTTGCAAACAAACTGTGAGAACATTCTCACACACACACCAGTGAGAATGTTCTCACAGTTTGTTAATACTGAGAATATTTTCACAATTTCGAACATTGAGAATGTTCTCAGTATTTTTTACTTCGAATGCAATTAATTTATTATTTCGGTCTTTTTTTATATATTTTTATAATCGAAACTATTTATTATGTAACATTTATTAAGTAGATTATTTTTATAAAAATTTAAATTAATTAGGCATTAACAGTTTTGTGAGTAGATCACACTTGTTGAAATATAAATGAATGGTAATATAATTTTACAAAAAAGAATGATAAACAAAAACAATCAAATCATGTAGTTAAAAATATTCAATTAACTTAATTTTTTTGGTTAGTAATAAAATTAATAAATATTACAAAATAAATAATATTATTATAAAAATATATTAAAAACACACAATATATAAAATATTTTTAGTCATAATCAAAACATAAGAATATTTATTGGTATACTTTTTTGGGAGGAATAGCTTTCTTTATATATATATATATATATATAATGTAGAAGATAAAGATAACTTGTCATGACAATGACACACCACTGATTGCATTATCTTAATATCAACAGCGTGAATGAAGTAACAAAAAATTGGAAATGATCTCTGAATTTAGAATTATTCCGCGTTTCATTCCGGAGATACGTGATCATTGAAAAGCCTAACAATAATAATAGATGTGTGGGATTACTTTCCCTCAATACAAGGACGCTCAAGACTCCTTAAGATTTCATTTTATAGATTTAGGGTGAATCGATAACGATAATTTAAATCGTTCATTTTATAGGTCTTACATAGTAGATTATTTATTCAAAAAATAATTTAATCAAATATTTACAAATATATAAAAATATGAAAATTTATTGCACAAAATGAACGACTTTAGTTCAAAATCGATTGTTAAGTTATACCGTTTATTTTGTGTAATAAACTATTATTTTTTCATATATCTATAAATATTTGATCAAAATAATCTTTTTGCATAAATAATTTATTATGTAGGACTTATAAAATGAACGATTTAAATTATCATTATAAATTCACACGAGACTCATAAAATAAAGTCTTAAATGTTCTTGAAGGTTGCTAGTCTTGAGGGAAAATAATCCCGTTTAACGTTGACATTAGTTTCCAAAAATTTGTTTTCAGTTCAAAACAACCCAACAAATTATAAGACTCATCGCTAAGTTTATCTCTCAAATTCGATCATTTATAGGTTGTCAAGACTTTAAATTTGCCGTGTAGAAAATAATTAATTTGATAATTACTTAGGGCCTGTTTGGGCTAGTTTTCAAGTTAGTTTTTTTGCAAAAAAAAAATCACTTTTTAAGCTGCACTATTTGATTCTCAAAAAAAGCTAATTAATTTTTTTTTCATCTCTTAATCTAATAGAAAAAATCAATACATATTCAAAACACACCAATTTTTTTAAAATAAAATTATTATAATATTTTTACATTAAAAAGTCAACTTTACTCACAAAAAAAACTGTGCTAATATCCCAAACACTACAATTTAAAATTTAAAAATAAAGACATTTTAGACATTTTAATAAAAAGCAAAAAAATTACTACAAATAATTATCCCAAACACTCTTGTTTTTTTTTTAATTTTTTTTTTTCATAAAAGTTAAATTTCTTTAAAACTAAGCTTAAAAGGTATCCCAAACATGTAATTATTCTTAACAAAATCATTTTTGACTGGATTTTTTTTTTCTACTGTCTTATTTTTTTTTTTTGGGTTTCAGATTTTAGCACGGCTCAAATATTTTTAATTTTGGGCTTTTTGGGATTTCTCTTTATTTTGTTTGCCAAGCATGGTTTTCTTTTTTTTCTTTTGTTTTTTTTGTAGCCATGATGGGATATTAATATGTTTTAAATAATTGCTGTAAACCTTATAACAAATCAATTTTGATGATCAATGTAATTGAAGAGTTCTCTCTTTATTCCAATTACTTTGATAGTCTTTTGAATCAACAAAATTATTAAAGGTTCTTGTTTTTTGTATTTATTTTTGAATCAACGAACTGAAGTACTTATTTTCTTTTCTTTACATATTTTTGCTACATCATCAATGTTGGAAAATAAGTGAATTTTGAATTTTTTTTAACATGATTTTAATTAACTTTGAAGTTAAATATCTATGAATTAGATAAATTTTTTTTGATAATTCTAAGTCCTAATATATTCATCGCCATGAGTACTTTAATCATAAATTTTGTGGCGTTCAAAACAGTTAACGAACAAATGAGAAATTGACTCTAAAAGTATGCCGATAAAGTTGGTAAAAGTGGATGACTTATAATCCATCCCACATTAGTTAGGAGAAAAGTTGTTGAATGACTTACATAAGTCAAGTGTGGCTTAAGGGGTGTACCCCTTGTGGGTACCTAATTTTGTAAAATGGGGTGGACCTACCTAACTGTGGGTTCGACCAAAACCCTGCACGTGCGGCCACAAGCGTGCGTCAAGTTACGGGTGAACCCTTATTTTTTTGTGAAAAAATTATTTATTTAAAATTTAATTTAATTATTTAAATTATTTCAAAATTAAAGTTACCGTTTCGTTACCATTATCGTTTCTAATTGTTGGAGTCAGAAACTAGCCGTTGGATTCAATTTTCAGGTCGAGTCTGTTGAGCAACGGGTCGTGTCTGTTGGGTGGTACCTAACCGCAGACTGGATCGGGTTCGTGCATGTTCGACCAGTCCGAACTGCTACCTTCCAAGCCTATTTAATGGCTGCGTCTCTGCCCAAAAAATGATTGAATTCTGAAATCCCTTCCCTCTTTTAGTATTTCTGTTTAATGCATTAAATCTGCATTACTATCATTTAAAAGTGTTGAGGTATGTCTTGTATTCTACTAGACTCGTATTTTATTTTTCGTTCTATATGTAATTGAGTTTGAGTGGTATTAGAAGTCTAGTAGAATTCTTTTACATATAGAATTTCTACGAGTGTGTTTATAAATAGGACACTAGTGGAGCCATAAGAATGGGGGTCGTAAGTCAAAAAATTGAGAAGTTAGCTAGTAGAGATAAGGGAGACGAATTTTGTACTCTTTCACATTCGACATCGTGAAATTTTTTCTCTCTCGCTCGTGGAGGTAGCCCGGTGTGAGCGGAACCACGTAAATTCTCGGTGTTATTTATTTTTTGCGTTTTTGTGCGTGATTTTACTTCTGTTCGCATTCGGAGATTGATATTCAAATCCCAACAAGTGGTATCAAAACTAACGATTTGGCGATTTGAAACCGACGGTTGAAGATTCAAAATTGTGGTAGATAATCGGAACAAGGTATGATTTTTGATTTCGTGTCGTTTAAATTAAAAATTATTTAATTCACAAAAAAAAAAAAAAAGGGAATCAGTGTGGCAATACTAGTTGTGCGCAGCGCAAGGGTGTTTCATTTTGCACGGAGAAATTTTCGTGATTCTTATTTATTCAGTGTGATTTATTTTGCGCGATGAAAATTGATTCAAATCATTCGGGGATATATACGAATTTGGTCTTCAAATCAGGGCATTTGGGTATGATTTGGTTTCAGTGGATTGATATGGATTCTGGCCCAAAAGGTTTCTGATGCAAAAGGGCAGTTATCCGGTGTGACAAGTGCACGATATTAATTATTTAAATTTATTTTATTATATCGGCTCGTATATATAATAAAATAATTTAAGTAAGAGGTGTCTCCTAAGATTTTTAGGTGCTGCAGATTCATCGGTACAATCAGATTTTTTAATTTTTGCACCGTTTATTTGGAGTGGACAGATCAACATAGATTTGGATTGATCGGGTCTGATCGGGTACAATCAAAATTGATTTGGGCTGTGTGGAACAAAGATTACACATATCTGATATTGTGACGAGTTCAGATTGTGGAGATTGTCAAACACAAATTTAATGGCATTGAAAAGTTCGAATTTCGTGATTGAACCTTTTAATGGCCACAACGACTTTACTTTATGGCAGCAAAGGATGAAGAATATTTTGACGCGTGAATGGCTGATCAAGGCTCTTAGGAAAAAGTCAAAAAAATCGAAAACAATGAATGAAGTAGAGTGGGAGGAGATGCGGGACTTGGCGAACAGTATGATTTAATTGTATCTCGGTAATATCACTCTTCGAAAAGTCATCAACGAAAGCGATCCGGCAGAACTTTGGGCTAAGTTGGAGAGCAGGTACAAGCCCAAAATATTGACAAATCGGTTGTATTTAAAGAAGCAGTTATATGCACTTCATATGGCAGAGAAGCGAACTTTATGGAGCATTTGGACGAGTTCAACAGGATACTGACGGAATTAGATTCTATCGGCACGAAGATCGAAGATGAGGATAAAGCAATTCTCCTGTTGGTTTCATTGCCTTCATCATACGAGTATCTGAGGACTACACTGATGTTTGGAAAGAATACCCTAGGGTTAGATGAGATTGTTGCTGCTCTTATATCTCATGAGATGTTGAAAAAGAAGGAGAGTGATAGATCACATAGACAGGGCATCATGGTTGCATCAGGCAATGGGGAAGTCAGAGGCAGGGTGACAGTGAAGCAAGATGAGTCCAAGAAGAAAGGTGGTTCCAAGTCACGAGGTTACAAAGAAAAGTGCTACTATCGTGAAAAGAAATGTCATCTGAAAAGAAATTGTCTGAAGTACAAGGCAAACTACAAAAAAGAACAATTACCAGAGACAGCAGTTACAGATGGCTCCAATTATAAAGAATCAGAGGTGTTCACAATTACTTCAGGTACGAGCAAATCAGATTGGATATTAGATTTTGGATGTTCATTCCACATGTGTACAGTCGGAGAGTATTTTGATACGTATCAGGCATGCAATTGGAGTACTGTGAGGATGGCTAACAATGCAGTGAGCAGAGTTGTTGGTATAGGGACAGTGCAATTTTGCAAGCTTGATGGGACCATTTTTATCTTAACTGGGGTTACACATGTGCTGAATCTAAGGAAGAATTTAATTTCTCTAGGGATGCTGGATTCGAGAGGTTGCGGGTTCTCATCTGAAGGTGGAGTTCTTTGGGTTTCAAAGGGAAACAAGGATGTAGTGCAGGGATAGATGATTAACAACCTATACAGGCTGGTAGGGAATGTTGTGGCAGGTAGAGCTACTGCCAGACATCAGATGAGTAGTACAGGTAAACGACATACACGAAAAAAGTGTAAGGGTGATCAGGGTGAACAACTGTTGTAGAAAAGCATACGGAATAGGCGCAGGGGTACACGGAAGCGACGAGGTAGTACAAGTGCGCAGGTGAGCAAATCAGATGGTGTGCAGGATGCCAGCAAGATGCAAGAGCAACAGTTGTTGGATGTTAACAGGAAAGCTCCAGACAACGAAACTAATACGACAGACGTGACGGACAGGTGTACACCTCGACAGAAGCGAGTCTCATTTGCTCTTGATTTGGTTTGTGGCGGTGATCTCTCCGATTGTGTGCACAAATGGGGAGAGATGGGGCCACGTTCTTCTACAAACTAGTGATCTTTGTGGGGCACCCGGGTTATGGTGCAGACACCTCGGTATAGAGGTGTGGGTCATGCTGTTTGGGTGTAGCAAATCTACAACGACGATGACGGCGGTAGAATCGACAGCGACGTTGGTTATCTTTAGGGTGATTTGAAGAATTCAAGCCAAGGTAGAGATTGTTGGGTTTTGTCTTGTATTCTACCAGGCCTGTATTTTATTTTTCGGTCAATATGTAATTGAATTGGGGTGGTATTAGAAGTCTACTAAAATTCTTTTATGTATAGGATTTCTACGAGTATGCCTATAAATAGGATACTTGTAGAGCCATAAGAATGGGAGTCGTGAGTCAAAAAATTGAGAGGTTAGCTGGTAGAGAGATAGGAGACGGGTTTTATACTCTTTCACATTCGACATAGTTAAATTCTTTCTCTCTCGCTCATGGGCGTAGGCCGGTGTGGGCCGAACCACGTAAATCCTCAGTGTTATTTATTTTTTACTTTTTTGTGCGTGATTTTGCTTCTGTTCGCGTTCGGAGATTGGTGTTTAAATACCAGCAAAAAGATAGAGTTTTAAACATTGTTTCGGTTCGTCGAAAAATTAGTTTGCTGTACTGCTTCTGATTCTTGCTGATCATTGTATTCTGAGATACGTTTGCTGCCAACTCGAAGCACTATAGCGACGGCAATTTTATCTTAAGAAAATCGTGTCAAACACGAGCCTCAATCAACAATCTTTACTGTATCAGATTCTTTAATTTCGGTATTTATAGATTCTATTTTTATTTTAGTTTCTGTTCGTTTTCATTTAATTGCAATAGGTTCAATTTCTATTCACACGCAGTTCACAATTTATTTACTGTCATAGAATTTAGTTTCTACATTATGCTTAAAACATATTGTTTTTTCTAATATAATATTCCCAACAAGTTATTCTATATACTTTTTATTTCTCTATATTTTTCAAGACTTTATTTTGTAGATCTGGAGTGGTTCCACAACAATAATCTGAACTATTTATTTTGTAGAACTCACATAAATATTATTCATACAAAAATTTAACTTGATTGAACACAAAGCTATGTATATGAACAAATTATATTTTTATTTTATAAAATGGACCATTTTCATTTAAAACTGGCTATTTAATTTTCTTTTTGACAAAATAATCACTATTTAAGTTTAACTAGTATATTTTGCCAAAAAAAAAAAAAGAACAGCTTATCTTTCCTGTATAATTTTATGTAGGATCTTTTTCACCAAAAGATGCTACTGAATCAAATCAATTAAATGAGATCTTATGCTGTCATTAGGTACCAAGGATTTGTTAATTTATTTTTAGTGATAATTATAATAAAACTGACGGTGCCTGCCCAATGCTTAGGTTAATGACCAACTCCTAATTTTAGAACTAATTAAATGTAGCTAGGTACCGCACAGAATGTATGACACTTCTACCACTCCAGGATTTAAAAATGGTCAGATTTAAGGAGTCTTATTCAAAATCGCCAGTGATTGTTTACATGTTTGAAACTTGTAATACCCTTACACTCAAATTATTGGCGACTAAGAACAAACCCCCGACTGGATTTTTGAGATAAACGAGTGCGAACAAAACGAATAACAAATATGAGAAACATCACGCACAAGAAATATAAAATTTACGTGGTTCACCAAACTAAGATTACGTACAAGACTGTTGCGGATTTTCACTATGTGAGTCAGCAAAGATACAAATTATAATGATTTTCAGCAAATTTCATGACCTTTGGAGACTCTTTGGCAACTATACTAATGAAGACACTAAAAGTACTATAAATAGTCTAGGTTTAAAAAATGTTCTAGCACGGCGGTGCTCGAGCACTTGACGAGCGCTCGATGAGCCCTTTGCTATCGTCATAATTAGAAATCCATAGAGTGGTTTGGCATTTGAGCGCCATGTTAGGACCAACGCTCGAACCCCTAGTTAGTGCTGTTCATTGTTGTTATGTGCTTAGGCACTTATAATGCTCGACACATCCCAACACAAATTGCTTAATTCATTGAGTTCGGGATTAAAGTTGGGTTCTTTTTGTTTAAAATCACAAAAAGTTAACTATCAAATTATAATTTTTCTCTCAGCACTGTGATTTAAAGTCACTTTTTTTTATTAAATTACCTTTTTATTTATTTGACTTAAAATTAAATAAATAAAAGAAGCAAAAAAGTCGAACTTAGAGTTGAATCACATCAACATCATATAGAAATAATATATATGGACTCACTTCAAAGTCTTTATTCAAAACTTCAGTGTTAAACCATATTTGTTAATCCCTTATACTGTTAGAAAGTATCTATCACTGAGTTTTGTAATTGGTATTAAATGTGAATAATTCATTGATCCCATTACAATTAATTATATTTTAACTCAAATTAATTCATGATTACTAATGGAGCTAGATGAATCGTGTCGTTCATGAATTACTCGAGACTCGGCTAGATAACTACTAATTTAAACTTGGTTGTTAAGTAATTAGATGAGATCGAACAATATTCATAGGCTCGTTTAATAACCGAGCTGAGCTCAAGTCAGCTATAACTGAACTTGAATAGGCTTCCAATCGAGCCGAGTGTACATAAGCTAAAACGATATTACTGATTTATCAAATTTTATTAAACTTTAGAACTAATATATATTTATGTATGTGTATGTACATGTTTATTTTTTGTACATGAGAGCATTGAATCGATGAAATGCACAGTCTATAAATTTTCCTCTCCTTTTTTGTATGATCATTGAAATGGAATGTTTGCACTTGTTGAATAAATAAAATTCGTATTCATTTTCTTAAAACAATTTGATTTTTTAATAAGTTCAATTCAATCTCAAGCCTAATTAATTTTCAGCAAGTCGAGCTCGAACACTTTGAGCTCGATTTGGTTGCAACAAATGAAGCAATTTGGTGACTAATGTAAGACTTGTCCAAACAGACATCAATTTGTGAAATTAAACTTGAAACTATGAGATTTAAAAAGATTTCAATTATTAACTTTAGCTTCATAGGAATAAATATCTAGAAATACAGACCCATAGGCATGGGCAAAGCCAAAATGGCATGGACATCAGATAGAGCATAACATGCAGCATGCATGGCTCCCTATTTTTCATTTGTATTTTGATAATTTTTCCAGTTTGATCCAATGAATGTGTTTTGGCATTCATTCATTTCAGCATACCAACCATTCATTTAGCTTGCCTAGACACCCTTGGTTATAAATAAAAAAAAATCATTCATTTAACCAGATTATTCAAGACTAGTATGTTATATGAGTATTCATTCATATCAGCACACCAACCATTCATTTAACTGACCTAAACACCCTTAGTTTAAAAAAAAAAACCCTATCAAGACTAGTATGTTATATGGGCATTTATTTATATCAGCACATCAACCATTCATTTAACTGGCCTAGACATCCTTAGTTATTAAAAAAAATTACGCATTTAACTGGATCATTCAAGACTAGTATGTTATATGGGAAGAGCAGAAAAAGAAAAACCAACTTATTAATTTAGGATTTAAGATTTAAGAATGTATTGAGTATATATATATATATACATATATATATAGTAAGAATTTTAAGAATTTCAAGAAAAAATGAGTTATTCAAAGTCAACTCATGATCATTGGTGCATAAAAAGAGCTGTCCCATCATAAGTCTCATTTCTATGGAAATGAGGTACAAAATCAATAAGAATTCGCCTAACAAAGGGAGTTTACAACTAGGGCACAACCTTTTGTCCGTAAAGAAAAGAGAGTAATAAAGCTCGTTGCGAAGTTCGATAACAAAATAAAGAAGAGATGCATGCATGTTATTAATTCCTTGAAATGACTTGGTGAAAGAGTTAATCGAGATTGAAGAGGAAGAAGTTTATTCAACTATATTTTGATTCTCTTAATCCCTTCAAGCATCTCGTACCTTAGGCGAATTAAGTTCGTGCCTAAATACCCAAAAAAATTATGCCGCCCCCTTTGATCCTTGTTAAACTGCCATGAAAAAGATTATACTTGTCTAAGGGCTCAACAAGACATATAGCACTTTTAATCCAAATGCTTTGAGAAATTTAAGAAAAAAAAAAAAACATAGATATCCAAAGGTCTATAAAAATTAACTTGTTAAAGGGCCTATCAAAACAAGACACCCAAATGACAAGCCCTATTAATTGTCTACAAGTCCTAGTAGTATATTTTTTATTAGTTTTTGATTCTTAATTAAAAACTAACTGATAGTTCATAAATATTATTTATTTTAACATTTACGTATAAAATAATTCCTTTTGAGATTTAACAAGTTTTCTCAAATGGCTTGTTTGTTATTCTGGAGCTCATGATCCATTTAGAAAAACTCATTTTTATAGTTATGGTCAGCTTCTTAATTTCCTGTCTTAAATATTTGTGGTCTCTTAGTTTGTTAGCGAGGGGCTTATCATCCACTTTTTTAATTAATCGGTTTTGAATCAACTTGCATCAAATGAATTTTGAGCTCTCGCTCTCAACTGCAGTGAGTAGCTAAACTAGAGGCATTGTTGAATGAATAATTGAAATTTTATATATATATATATATAAGTGGAGGTCCCACATTTTTTTATATTAGAAGATTGTGAATAGTATTATGTGTACTATAAAAAAATTTAGTTTAAATTTAGTTAGATTGGATAAAAATGAGATAAAAATTATGAAATTATTATTTATCGTTAAATAAAGAAAAATAATTATTAGAAGCCTAATACTAATAATAATACCAAGGGGATCCCCGGTATTAGTTATTTCGAGAATAACCCAGAATATATATATATATATATATCAGACTATTAGTGAATTTTTTTTATCATTTAACTAAATTATTATAATTTTAGATTTTTCTCATCAAGACGAGCCAAAAAAATAAAAATATTTAATCAAAATATATAAAAAAATTCAACAAAGATAAAAATAAGTCAAAATAAGTTAATAAGTCAAATTTTATGTTATTTATTTTTGACTTTAGTGAATTTTTTTCATTTTTCGACTAAGAATTTTTATTTTTCAAGTTCAAATTATCGAAACAATTCAAAAAAATAATTATTTTAATCAAAAAATTAAAAAAACTTAAAAATAAAAATAATAAAATTAACAAAATTTATCGCAAACATAGCCATATGTCCATAAAGTAACAAAGAAAGGTTCTCTAGAAGAAACAGCACTTGACTTTTACTTAATGAAATGAAAACAACAGTAGTGCCAAATAAAAGGATGATGTGACGGATTGAACAAGCCAAGACAAGAATAACGTGTTAACGAAAGTGAAATTTAACGTCATTCTTATCCCAAGTGTCGAGGATATTAAATTTTTATTAAACTCATGGTGGTCCGGCGGTGGTCCTTGGTTGTTCATGTCACCACTTTTGAAAAAAATATATATATATCGAAACTCTGTTGTGATCAAGTCAAAATAAAGCTGTTGTAAGTATGATTGGAGCTCACTTAATTAGGTACTATAATTTCGATACGGAGCGTTAGTTTTATTAGGGTTGTCAAGTAGTTATTTTGTGAAAAAAAATCAAGTTAATTAGACATCGGTAACTACATGATGGGAGTATATATGTATAGAAAAGGTTGAATGATTTATAAAATTTCGAGAATAGACAGTAAAACAAATGTGTCACATTCATATAATTTTGATTTTTTGCACGCATTAATTACTTGATGAGTCTAATAAAACAAACGCGTTTCATTAAATTGTAGTATCCCAAGTGGATTTTGATTGCATTCACAGCAACTCTAGTTGTGACTTGGTCATAGCAAGTTCTCTGGTCTTGAAATTGTAATTTTAAAATTATTGTAGAGTAAATGAAAAACTGATTGAGCATGGTAATTACCATTGTTTAGTTGTATCACTTTTTTGAATAATTGTGTTCTTTTTACAATGGATTGTGTTCTTTTGTGATACATATTCAGAATGAACACGAGTGTTTCCTTCTTTCAAGCCTATTTAAAATAATCAAGAATTTTATATATTCATGTTTTCTCTTTTGACTTTAGCATATCGAGTTTTCATTTCATATATAGAGTCTCTCTCCTTCTGTATGAATAGATGGCCCTTTTTCTTTCAAGACCATTCGGAATAACCAAGAGTCCTATATAATTTGTCCTCCTCTTTTGGCTTTAGCACATTCAGTTTTTATAACATACATAGGGTTTGAGTATGTGTAAATAGAGTACAAAATACCGCTTGATTTGCTTGATTCATCCATTATAATGCTACTTCTATGAGAGAGGTCATTATATCATGAAAGACAAACGTATGAGATATCGCAACACATAATAGGGATGAAATTAGTTTATGAGAGATATCATTGATTTATTTTTGTCTTTGATTTCATGTAGTTTGCAAGTTCAATTATTAATTACTTATATATTTATTTATCACAATTACACCAAAAATATACCTATATTTATTTATTAACTTGTCAAATGTTATTTTTGAGAACAGTCTTAATGTTGGAGTAGTAATCAAAAAATAATAATGTTAACTATTGTTTAATAAGAGGTAGTTAGTATTTTTCCTTTTGTAGTTAGTTTTTTTTTATATGTTGTAGAGGATACGGATTGAAATCTACTAGTCCTGTCCAAACTGGCTGAGGGGATAATTCCACATGTACGCCTGTACAAGAAATGGGTGAAATATCCGCGTGTAGCATTATACCGGTAAATTCTCCGACGATCAAGTCAGACAAGAAATTGTAAAGAGAAAGAAAAACTTGGGAGCGTATTTTGACAGAGTTTTGGCTTAGTAAAAGAGAGTCTATCTTTCATTCTGAGATTGTTAGCTATTTATAGATAGAATTATACCTCACCCGCTTGTGGAGTCCCATCTGATCCGAGCAGGTCGGCTTGTACTTTCTCTCTCTGATCAATGCATAACAATTAATATCTTGATAGTGACTTATTAGTGTCATCATTAGATATCTCTGCAAGATCTTTCTGCAAGTGTCTTTTGTCATGTCAATATGTCTATCATCATTTAGATCTAGCTTGAGCTAAACTGCATGGCTAATTTGGGCTAGGGCTAAGCCATACCTATTGAGTGTCCTAGTCCCTGAATAAGTCCACTTGCAACTGGTCTTTTATCATCATATCATTTTTTTGATATGCGTATCGTGAGACATGATCCTTGATATCAACCCTTTAGCTCGGCCTAGGATTCTGGCAATTCGTCTTGCTCGGCTATAAGTGCCGAGCATTCTTCATAATGGTGCCAAGCACCATGTCTTCGGGTGTGTGTCCGAACTCTCCCTAAGCTCGGACCTTACGTCTTGAGATTTCTAGAGTCCAAGCATACTATCGTATAGTTCGGCTTATTGCCCAAGCTAGTATGGAAATAGAACTGTTGCGCTATATGGCTTTTCACGTGATATTGATCGAAACTTGATCTCCCCTCATATGTTAAGAGTACAGATCAAAATACAATAACATGATTTAACATTATTAACATAAGTGATAGAATTATGCTAAGTTTGGTACATAGAAATAGTTTGAACTCGAATGGTCAATTCTCTTTTTCACCTTTGCTATGAATTATTAAAGTAGAATGAAACTGGAAATGATCATTGGAATAATTTGACTATTATTTCTAACAAAAAGTAGAAATACATACTACATTTGACAAGTTAATAAATATATATTATGTTATTTACTAAATTATAGTAAAATAAATATAATATATTTTTTTATTTAACGGGAAATAGAGAAAAAAAAAGAATAAAAATTTGAGTCTGTTGATTCAAGAACGAATACCGAAAGTAAGATTCTATTATAAACTTATTGTTTGTCCATGAATACCAAGATTAAAAACATTAAAATTTTTGTTCATTTATACAACATATTAAGGAATTTAAAAAGAGAGAAAACACTCTTAAATTTTTATTAATCAACAAATAAATAGCCCTAGGCTTACAACGATATTTATAATGAAAAACAACTCTAAGGACTTCAAGAAATATCCAACTCAAGCAACCTTCAAAAAATTATGCCTAAAATAAGAAGAAATGAAAAACTTAAGAAAGGAAAAAAAAATATTAATAGATAAATCGAATTAATTCTTTTTGACCAAGTAACTAAAATTATAGGATACGTAAATATTATTTTTTGTTTTTCTATACTAAATAATAAGATAACTTACGAAATAGTAATTCTAAAATAATATAAATCATAATATATGACTTCTAGATATAGGCTATACGTCATTCTCTCCCGTTTGAAAAAAACTTGTCCGCAAGCTTCTTTTATTTTAAATAATTTGATAAATCGTGTCTGTATCTGCTTTATCCTTTAAATTAAGCTTCCCAAATAAAAACATGGAACACAATACTTCCACAACTTTCTAACATAACAAATCAAACCGAATCAAACTAAATCATAGGCATCGACAAAGCCAAAATGACATGGACATCGGATAGTGTAGAGACTGGGTCCTTTTTTATTTTGAGGATCAATTAAAATTTATTTTGAAACCTTCGGTGGTATCCGAAAAAGTACTTTTTTGAGAGAATTGACATTTGAGCCATGATAATAATAGATAATGATAATTGTATGCGTGATAATGCATGAAAATAATTATTATAAATTGTTTTTTAGCTTAAAATAACTTAAAATCCAAAAATTGGCTTGAAACCTGTTGCCAAACAAACTCTAAGGTGACTTCCATAAAATCAGGCTAGAAATAAGAAAAAACTTGACAAAGGATAAAAATAAAAAGAAACAAATCAAACTAATTCTGTTTGACCAAGTAACCAATAAAATAATAAACTTTATTATTGTTTATTTTTTTTGGTTATACTATATAATAAGATAACTTACAAAATAGTAATTTCAGAATAATATAAATCTTAATATATAATTTTTCGATATAGGCTACATCAATTTATAAATATAATATATACTATTTACATATACAAACAATATAAATAATATACATAATATATGTTATATTATATACATTTCAAATAACATATAACATATAATTATATATATAATGTAATGACATATTATTTATTCCCACGTTCAAATATATATATATATAAAACATATAAATAATATACATTTCAAATAACATATAA
>JAOTRH010104152.1:0-15723 GCA_034768845.1 Heliamphora exappendiculata
CTCTAGTTATTACTTCATTGTGTATATTTCAAAATGGTCAAAACATTCATGTTAGAGATGCCACTTGGCTAGGAGTTCTGAGTATTTGGAGAGCTATACTTTTAATGCAAGGATGCAGTAGACACTCTAACCAGCAAAGGAGCCACAACTATGGCTTGATGTCCAATTTTGCATGTGCTGTTGCTAAGAAATAAAGCATAGGCTTGTCCATGAAATCTCTATTGCCAATCAAATATCATTTACTTCCATGTTTCTAAATGTGTGACGATAAGTTTATGATGTTCGGTATAGGAACTTGTCTCGGGAAAGCTAAAAAGAAAGGTACGTGAAATTATTTGCTTCTTTCTTTTCGCTTGACAAGTCTCCGAACCAAACATGACCTTAATTTCATGTAAGCTGGTGATCTACTACAACCCTCTTGAACCCACTTTGCCAAGATAAAACATTATCTAACTACATTCAACTTGAAAGCATACATAACCCTTTAACCAACAAATTTTGCTGCTTCTGTGCAGGTAATACAGTTACGAAAAGCATGTAGCCATCCTTACCTCTTTCATGGTATTGAACCCGAACCTTTTGAAGAGGGAGAACACCTAGTCCAGGTAACCTTACTATTTTGTCCAACTGAAATATGTGGTTTCAGTTTTTACAATACCTCTATAGCCCAGAAAAAGAAAAAGGAGGAATAGAAGTTGTGCCTTGTAGTGCCTTGGTTGTCTATAGACTCTATACGGAAAAACCATGATTGATTCTGTCTCTGCTTTCTCAATTAGCATTTTATCGATCATATACTTTTGACTTCCGGTCAGGCTAGTGGCAAACTTATAATCTTGGACCAGCTACTTCAAAAGCTGCATGATACTGGACATCGTGTTCTTTTGTTTGCTCAAATGACCCATACACTTGACATATTGCAGGTGGTTTGTTATCCTCTTTTCTGAAATTGTAACTGAAATTCATGCCAGCATCTAAAATCTCTTGTTACTTATTTATTAGGATTACTTGGAGTTGAGGAAATATTCATATGAGCGTCTGGATGAATCAATTCGGGCATAGGAGCGCTTTGCTGCAATAAGAAGTTTCGGCTAGCAATTAGTCAAAGGGAGTTATAACCCTGAAGCTCATCAAAGTAGTACCTTTATCTTTATGATTTCTACAAGAGCTGGGGGAGTTGGCTTGAATCTTGTGGTTGCTGATACAGTGAGTACCCTTAAAATTGAACCAAATGCCTTTTTGTTAGCTTCACTGAATCACTTGCTTTTCTTACTAATAAATAAAAAAAGATGTTGCATTCACGTGAAATGGCTATTGAAATACAAGTGTTTTGTTTTGATTATTCATTGGTCCTCATTCATGAGTTCCGAATTTCTTAAAAGCTAAAGATTTCTATTTCTCTGGATTACACTCAAGTCTTTTTACCTCTCTCTGTTTAATTTGTTCCATTTTCTTGTTTTTGATAACCACAATCTTGATGTTGTAGTTGTACAGGTGTAGTTGTCAAATTCTGATTCGAAATTACATTTTTTTTATTGTGAATTGCAAAAATTTGGTTACCAATCCAAAATACATACAAAACTACATCTAATGATTTGAACTAATTTATTCTAAATATGAAAAGTTTATAAGAAAATCTGTTTTGAATGATAAATACATTATGTAATAGCAAAGACGCTTCTATGGCAAGAGATGTGGGTTGATATCTAATATTTATTACAGTTGAAGTAGAAAAATCAATTTTTTTAGGGTTAGAAAGGAGAAGCGAGAAGGAAGAGAAATAAGTGAATAGGTATTTAGGGTTCTAAGCCAACCCCCTTTACGTCTAAGTGTTTATATATTGAAACAAGAGAGACTAGATTACAAAGGATGATTAAGATAACAAGAGTAAAAGAAATAAAATACAGCTTGACAGACAAGTGCTGAAAAGAAGAGCAAGATAAAGCCTTTGTAAAAATATCTCCCAATTAATCTGCTGAGCGAACTTCTGGAGTGGCAATTTGCTTTCTCCTTAACAAATCTCGAATTAAGTGACAATTAACGTCGATAAGCTTAGTTCGCTCATAATAGACCGAATTATTAGCGATGAAATAGAAACTTGATTATTACGGAACATTTGCATAGGTAAAGCAATTTCAACTCCAAAATTTTGAACAAGAGCGTGAACCCACAATAGTTCTGAAGTTGTATGTGTCATTGCACGACACTCAGCTTTTGCACTAGAATGGACAACAACAACTTGCACTTTAAAATGCCATGTAGTAAGGTTACCCAACAAATATACAATAGCTAGAGGTAAACTGCTAATTAAAACGACTACGAGCCCAATGCATCACTAAAGAACTAGAAGGTCGATATAGCACCTCTTGACCATGCACTTATCAAATAGCGCATAATTTGATAGATAACATCATAGTGAGAGCGAATGACAGATATAGAACTAGAAAGCCGATATAGCAACCCTCAACCAAGTGCACTTTTCAAATAGTGCACAAATTGGTAACATCATTATAATGAAGCTGACGAGGAGCATGCACATACAGGTTGACCACATTAACTGTTCTAGGTAATATCGAGATAAGTAATAGTAAAATAAATTAATTTCCCAACAAGACGCTAATAACGACTAACATCAAGAAAAGAATCTCTATGTTTTTCATCAAGCTTAACTGTAGGGTTCATAGGAGTATCAACAAGTCGAGCACTAAGAAGGCCAGTTGCTAATAAGAGATTATGTATATAGTTTCGCTGAGAGAGAGTAATTCCACGAGAAGAGCGAGCAATCTCAATCCCAAGAAAATAGCGTAGGGCACCCAAGTCCTTAGTTTGGAAAACTTAAGCTAAATATCGCTTCAAGGCAACGGTACCAACATAGTTGTCAGTTTGTCACCAGAAATAATAATGCTATTAATGTAATAACCCAAGTGGACCACTGCCCCAATAACTTGAATATAGAACCTAACAACGCGACTCAAAAGCTTAACACCAAGTTATTAGTAGTAGCCCACAACTTTCACTATATACTAGACTTATTTTCTATATCCCACCAATGTGGGATGCGTTATCACAATATTCTCTACTCAAATACGCGACGCTCTCGACGCGTGGCCCAGTTCTTTCCCTAGTTGGGATGTGGATAGCAACCCACTAACGGGCACAAAGCAGCCCATTAACGTGCACAAGGTATACAACCTTGGGGCTGCTACCCCTCTCCGGAACCTCTACTCTTCTATCATTGTGATAACTCTACCCACATTGATGGGATATAGAAAATAAGTCTAGTATATAATAAAACTTGTGAGCTATTACTAAGAAGTTTGATAACCCATCCAAGTTCTTCCCCTGGTTGTTAGGCTCTTTATTCAAGTTAGCAGGCCATTGGTTCATTTGATCGTTACAAATTCGTTGGAGAAAGAGTTATGGAATGATAATGATGGCTTTTGAGGACTCTAATATTGTTTAAACTCTACGGCAGCAATATACGCTCTAGCAAATAAACTGATAAGGGTAATAATGTTAATGGCAATGCGAATGCAACCTACAACGACATTGTAAAAAATAATATGAGATGCATGTCGATGCTTAATCTTATAGGAAAAAGGTGAATTCTTCTAGATAGATTAAAATTTATGTTTTTCATGCATCAGGTGATGAATTTGGGAAACCAAGAATGTTTCTCCATTGCGAAAAGATGTTTTATGCATATCATTTGATGTACATTATTGTCACGACACATACCCACCCCTGTAGGTTTAGGGGCGAGACCGGCCAGTAGTTTTAGACTACCCAAGGCCATTCCATCATTAAGCTCGTGATCCTCTATGAATAATTAATGGGTAAAACAATACAACGGAAGTTTAATAATAGAACCTGTAAATTTGCTTTTTTTTTTCATTATGAATACAATGCACAACCCATTTCCATTAGAGTTGTGCATAAGTAAGATGATATGAACTGTCATTATATTACATCACCATACAAAAGTATTATTTATTGAAAAGATGTAAGATTCAATGCATGAGCTTAAAAGCCTAGTGAATGCTATATACCAAAGTTACAAAAGATTCATGGATGTCCTAGAATCTCCATATAGTGTATATAAACCGAGTCAAGAACATTCCATAGAACCAACGTTCAAAGTATTGTTAAATCCACTTTGATCATATCAATAAAGCGTATAGCATTTCAAATTATATATGATGTCATCACCACGGATCTTCAAGGACTACCAAGTCGACTTCGTCATCCTATCCTGTAGCCACAATTGGTGGCAAGAAAGTTGAGACATCTCAATATAGCACTACTAGTATCTTTTCTTTCCCCTAGTAGCATGGGATTATTGTAGATGAAAAACATATATTATACTCGCGATATAATACACATAAAGTCCACATTTTGTGGAAGTTATAACAATTAGTGGATGTTATATTCCTTTCTAGGTCATTATCCCACTTAGGACCTCATAAAAGGATCTTAAAAATTAACATATTTGTCGTCATTGCTGCCTGGATACCCAAAACTAGTGGACTAGACCGCTAGACATCTTTTGATCAAAAACTTCAAACAACGACATCTCAACCTTTCGGATTCCGATTGGAGCAAAATTTGTGTCCAAATTGAAGTCCCGAAAGTCTAGTTTCTAATGATGGTGATCTTATCATCTAATTCGAAAGATGCAAAAGATTATATTCAAAAGAGTGAAAGCTGATTGAAGTTTTTGATCATGTAATTGTGGTTATTTTGATCATACTTCACGTCCAAAGTTAAGAACTCAAGTTTGAAACATGTATCACACTTGTAACATGGTATTCTAAGGTCTCATATTCATGTCCAAAAGCCCTATGTTTTCTCCTCACTTTTCTTGATTGTTCTTTCCTTTTCCTTCACTTTCTCTTTAGCCAAACACCTTTTTCCATATTTTTTTTTGTAGAGCTTCCCTCTTATTTTCTCACTATTCTAGAGAATTTATTTTTTTTATCTCACATATATACACATGTCCCCATTTTTCTCCAACACTTGGTCTTTAGAATGACACCTATCAACTAGGTGAGTCACCAATTTCTTAATTATCAAATTAAGTTACGTAATCAAGTATTAATCTAATTAATCAAGTTTAGGCTAGTTAATCTTACTTAATTAGGTTAATTATACTTATCGGTAATTAACCCTATTTAGGTTAATTAATCATACATTTCCCTAGTTAATCATCTTGATTAACTTTTGTGTGTTAATCTAAAAGTCTCTTAAACATTAACATAAAGTCTTTTAAGCACTTCAGTTAAGGATCTCAAAATCGTCTAATCGTACAATTATACACTAACAAGATTAGTCAGTGAAGCACGTCAAATTGCCTCTCAATACTTTGTGTACCATACATGTACAAGCTACAAGAATTTTCATGCTATCAAGTATAACATACATCAACATGCTTTTCTTTGCATAAGTAGAATACTTTATATATGTTCATTCAAAGTAATATCAAGAACTTTACATGTAATTAATCATGCATTAAATGAAACAAATCATGCATATAATGCTATAGTAATACCTTGGGTATTACAATTATGATAGCACTCTGTCTGTAAGAGAGACATAATTTAATAGTAGTGCTTGTGGAGTAAATTGTTGGCATAGCTTGAGAGACTGTGATTGCTAGTGCTTTTTTACTAAACCGTGATAAAAACTTTCATAGAAAAACTATAAATGGGATATTGTATGACCTTAAACTTAGAAATGCGAAGACATGCTCTAAAAATTGAAATGTATCTAACATAAATAGATTGTGACTTTCAGAAAATTGTGAGCTTGATAGCCTAGTTGAAATTGATGGACCTGATCCATGTGGCTATTAGAAATACATGTGTATATTTCTCTTATTTCCTCTTTGTGGTTCCCCTTGCGAAAACATAAGCTAAAAAGGAGGTTTGTTCAATTGTTGAATGCTTGATCTGGATCAATCTACTCTCAAATTATAGTAGGATGGACAAATAAAAAAGTTTAGATAAAGTATTACCTAATAATGCTGATCAAATGACTTTTGAGATGAGTTAGATGGGCTTGGAAGTTAGTGGATTATGATCCTAAATATTGTCCCGCAGGTTGCAGCGCTGGTCAAGGATCATGACTATGAAACATGAGTCTAGATCCTGTTGTTTCACTTTTCGCAGTTAGGTCCCTTTTGTATCACTTTTCCCAAGTCTAGATCTTGCACAATGCAACCAGATTTCGAAAATGAATCTTTTCAGTCGTTATCAACCAATTAACTGGCATTAGTAAGCTTTGAAACCAAATGTGGCATATGAAAAACATTATGCAATGGCAGATATGAGGAATATTGCCCACTGATTGGATTGGAAGGTGTTCACCATTAGATGGATTAGCAAATTACACACAAATGGTTTCACATTGGTTAGATGTGTTGAGGAGAAGGTCGTGATTGGAAGCACCAAAAGTAACAACGAAATGGGAAAAAGTTGCGAATGCAGATTAAATCATTTGTTGTACTACTTTTGGAGTCGATTCACCAGAGCATTAGATGCATGATAAGGATGTACAGTCATAGACTCATAGGAATCAAGTAAGAATCCTCAATAGCAGCAGCATGAAAAGCATTGGTAGTTTGATTTGGGGGATGTGGACGTCATTCAGTTATTAAATGTCCAAAATTCTCACAGTAGGTGAAAATTTTCCTTTAACAAAATGGTTATATGCACATGCTCCATACAACCTGAGACAAACATTGTTGTTCTTACTCGAAGGGGTGTACTTAAGCAAGTGTTGAATAATGGACAGGGTGGTCTACTCATCCGATTCTAGTAAGTTGATTCAAATTCGCGTCTTAGTTGTATATGAAAATGAACTATTTCATGCACTTGTTGAAGAGTTAGTAGTTCTCCCTTGAGACACTAGGATCCTTATATTCAGTACAAAGGTTTATATACCCAGACGGAATAAAAATCTTGAAATGGAAACTTCCCTTGGAAATATCTTCTTATGTGCAATTCAAGTTCATACCTCCCATCCGTGTTTTCTTGATTGTAAATCTTCTTTAGAAAAGTCCACATATATTTAGCACAGAATGATGCTGTAAGTAGAGTATAATTTGGGTATCTCGGTATCTCCTGATCTTAAAATCCAGCTGATTATCTTGGCATCATTAGATTCTCATTGAGCGATTTTAGTATTTTTTGTGGGGTTTGGGATTGAGCTAACTACATTTTCATACAATTTTTTTTCCTTTTCAAAAACATATGGAAATTGGACTTCCCAAGAAGGGAATTGTTGTCATTTATCATAATGGCATGATTTCTGATTTTCTTGACCTTTTAAAAGCCTCGAAAGACTCAAACAGAAGGGGAAACCAAAACAATACCTAAGATGAAACCTCTATTACAATTGGAGACAATAATGCCAAACTAAGATTATAACCCCAAGATGTTGAAACTCCACAAAACTAAGAAACATAATTTTGTTATGACGTTTTTTATTTTTATTTAAAAAAACTTCAACCTTTTCAAAACCGGCTCTAATACTACGAAAAGGAGAACAATGTTGTTTGGAGGGGGGGGGCGCAGAATTCCCTTCATTCCCTTAAGAAGACTCTTTTTCTTATGATGCGGAATTTTTACAAAACGTCAAATCCCAAAGATAAAGTGATTTACAACCAATTTCCTAATTACAAGCAATCATATAACTCAACAAGTTTTACTAGTGATTCCCTAATTGCAAGCCATGAATTATCTTGATATTTTCAACCAATCAACTAAATTAGGTATATAAATTCTCTTTCAAATAGAAAGTCAACTCTGGCATCTCTTGTAACGACCTAAGTGAATCACTGGCCCAATAACCTGAATAAAGAGCCTAACAACGCGGCCCAAAATGCTTAAGCCCAAGTTATTAGTAATAGCTCACTTGTTTCATTACATACCATATATATTTTTCATATCCCACCAATGTGGGATGAGATATAATTTGTGGGCCACTGCCACTACTAATAACTTAGCTTAAGTATTTTGAGCAGCGTTGTTAGGCTCTTTATTTAGGTTATTGGGCAAGTGGTTTACTTGGGTTGTAACAAATGGTATCGAAGCCAACCCTGGTTCCCATGTAAAACTCCGTGGCGGTGCGGATAGAGTAGAGGCTCCCGAGAGGGGTAGAGGCCCCGAGGTTGTATACCTTGTGCACGCTTATGGGCTCCTGTGTTGGCTAATGGGATGTTATCTACATCCCAACCAGGGAAAGAACCTGGGCCACGCGACGAGGGCGTCACGTTTTTGAGTGGGGGATATTACAATACCCCATCCCCCATTGGTGAGATATGGAAAATATATGAGGTATGTAATAAAACAAGTGAGCTACTACTAATAACTTGGGGCTTAAACATTTTGGGCCGCGTTGTTAGGCTCATATTCAAGTTATTAGGCAAATGGTTCACTTGGATCGTTACATCTTTCATATACAAACACCTCCTATAAGCGTCTGCCACAAATACCTCCACCTCTATATGTCATCTTTGCTATGTTTTTTCTATCGCACACAAATCCTTGGCACCCTAACTCCACTTATACCATCGCTAACCCGTAACCACTACCTTCATCTCTCTTTTTCTCTCTCATATTTATTATATCATGTATTTCTCGTTATCTCTTTGAGACACAGTGCACACCCCAACAATAACTGCCTTGGCAAACCACCATTGTCCCCACTTTTCTTTCTCATATCTCTTTAAAGAAATAAAATTGGCCCACCCCACTTGCTCGTCCTTACAATCTCCACATTAATTTATCTTAGCTTCTCTCTCAACCAACCCCCCCCCACACACACACACACACACAACAAATAGCCTCTTTTAGGCCAACA
Source organism: Heliamphora exappendiculata (assembly GCA_034768845.1). Lineage (NCBI taxonomy): Eukaryota > Viridiplantae > Streptophyta > Magnoliopsida > Ericales > Sarraceniaceae > Heliamphora > Heliamphora exappendiculata. The sequence goes on from JAOTRH010104152.1 coordinate 8,860, forward strand.
AAGATCTGTTGTTGCCCCATCTCCCTTTCTATGTGATCTTCTTTATGTTTCATCTTTTTCAAAACATATACAAAGCCACCCAGCCCCAATCATCTCACTACCACAACCAGTTCAATGGGTTTAGTGGGGATGCGCGTTTGAGAGAGTAAAAGAGAGCGCATGTGCGTGCCTACTACTAGCTAGTGAAGGTGTAAGAGAGAGTATTTGACGAGAGGCATCAAGGATGGCGATGATCAATTGGTGAACTTGTAGGAGGGTTTTGCTGGTTGGATAGGTTTGGGTTTTGATGATGTTGGATTGGATGGTGGGATGATGGTGGATTGATAAATTTAAGGCTTATTTTTTATTTGTGACACACCTATGATGCATTTTTAGTGGTGATGCAGGCGACATATGGCCGAGGTTGGTGGTGATAGTGTTTAGTAGAATGGGTGTACTAAGTCAACTAATTCAAATAGATGAATTTGAACAAGTTATTACTTTACGATCTATGTTAGTGACATTTACTAGACAATTTTTATAAGGGTGTTAGGTTATTTTTCATAAAGGAAGGATGAAGGATTGTCCTTGTTTTTTGTCAAAAATCTCAAAGGGTGTTAGTGTAATTACCTTTTTACAAAAAATTATGTATTATACCTGGGTAATTTGCAAATGCACCTATAGTACTGGATTTAGATTTCATCAGTGCATAAGAACCATTGGATGAGTTACAATTTTGTTGTAGAATTTATCACATTATATCGTGTTCCTCGTAGAAATGAAATAAGATTGCACTCTTTTGGGATTTTTTTCCTTTGCTGAAGGGTTATTGATTTTTTAGGGAATTTTTTCTTACACTAATTAAAGGGCTCTTCTAGTTCACTCTAGCTCATTGTGATTGAGACCTTGTTGAATTGTCTACTTTATTTAAAGAAACATGTTAATATTGTAATGATCTTCTCTTTGTGGCTAAATAATGTAATGTCAATTCATGTACATTGTTTTACTACTGTATATTTTAATAGAGCCCAATTATTCCTACTTTTTAGCTTTTGTATATTCTTTCTAGTTAAATTTTATAGGATGAACATCTTCATATTTTATGGGCCCCAGACAGTACTAGTTCATTTCTACATGACACCTAAATAGTCCATGTGTTGGTTTTTATATATATTTCCCTTAATTAAAGAACTCTATGTGATACCCATCTATTTTCTTATTTTTCTTCTTCTTGTGTCTTTGGCAGCTATGTTGATGATTCTGGGAACTGGGGCCACGGAGATATGTTTGATGCACTTGCAAAACTTTTAGCAAATGTCCCAAGTGCATATGATCAAGCTTCTCAATTTAAGGACTTTCATCTTGGTGATCTTCATCTTATAGAAATCAAAGGTCATCTTTTGTTTCTTGTCGTGTCATGTTTAAGATTTATTCTCTCTTATATTGGAATTGCCTACTCTCTGCATTGACAAAAGAGATGCAGGCAGTTGTGTGCCCTCACACATTTAGTTGCTTAGATATGTCCTAACATGTACATAAGATATACATTTAAGCAATGAGGGTGTTACATGTCAACATAAAAGGCATACATGTGTTTGTCGTGAGGAGACACATGTTTAGCCATCATCGAACAGGTTTCAAGAACTAAGAATACTTTGTGTGCACCACAGTCCTAAAGTTATCATTATGCGTTGACTTGATATCTTGTGAGAGTTCGATTTACTGGTGGTAAGAACATCATCATCGCAACTTTTAAACTGCGCTTCTCATAATGTGCATCATAGCACGAATCCCATACATCCAGCGGTCGTTTCTCATGTCTCACGTTGGCCTCGTTTGGCAACTAGTTTAACAGCTACCTTTTTTTTTGTCTATTTTCACAAGAAAGTAAAACAATGAAAATGCTTGCGCACATTGTTTCGCTATAGGCCAAACGAAAAGGCCAAAAAAAAAACCTAGCCTAGCTTTTTTTCTGTGGGTTTAAAACTGAACCCCAATACTGGTATAGGAGATCAAATCACTCTTGAATATTATAAGCCAATTGTAATTCTTATTGATAAAGAGCAATATCGTCATTAAATATTCCAAACACCTTGTAATGCCTATTACAAGAAAATTATTGTTGTCAAATGACACTCAATAAATGTAGCTCAAACGTTAAGAAGGCAAATGAATTTTTTTTTTTTTTCTTTTTAGCTTTTTGGTTAAAAAAATAAGTAAGTAAAAAAGGAAGGTAGCAAGTGCGAGCCAAACAAGTCCTTCATCGCCACGGGTGTTTTATTCATTTTCATGTATCTCAAAAGTTTGATCTTGTAATGCTTCAATCTAGATCGGAGGCTAGACATAAAGGCTTTGGTTGTGGCACTCCATCTTTCACGGTTCAGGCATTCTTGGGCATGTCCTGCTAACAGATGAAAGTCATCACTAAGCTTTGCTTTGAAAACCTCTAGAATTGAAGACAATGCCCTGACTGACTTTTGACAAAACCTAACAAATTTCTTAAAATAATTGCAACCATCCCATACAGTTAGTTATGGCCACATGCCCGCCATCTCAATATTGATGGTGCACTTCCCTTGCATCACATAGAGCTTTTATCCAAGGTTAAGGTATTCTATGTGCTGTGGTTAGAGCTTTCGTTCTCCATTGTCCCTCTCTTTCATCCGAACTCCTCTGTCTGTCTTCAGTCACTTTCCTTGGTTTTAGGTCTCTAGTTCATCCAAACAGTTTGCCAATCTCTAGTGAACCTTGACCATCTAGCCCTTCCTTTCATGGGTTGCATAACAATTTCGTCTTATCACTTGATCTCCTCTCTTCTTTAAGCCCACCAGAAATTGGAGTAGTGACAATTTGATAATGAAGTCTACAATTTTTTATACAAAGCTCAAGTCTAGATATTTTGTTGATAACCGACTATAACCTTCTGAATTTCTATTATCATTTGCAAAAAATCATACATGTTATCATTAGATGGAACCTGAACCAAATTTTAAAATATGTGATACCTTCTCTCAGTTTTATTTGGTACCTTGTATCTCATTTTCGTGTTCGAGTATTGAATAAGTCATGAAAAAACCAAGATAAGTATTTTGTTTTTGTTGTACTTCTCAATTATCCTTTTTGCTAATTTCATTGCTTTAAACTCGGTTGTTTATGTGCAGAGAATGTTGATGAACAAACCAAGGCCGGTAATGCTCCTCACTGGGTGGCATTAGCTGTTGTATAAAATTACAATCCTAAGCGTAATGTCCCTCACAGTGAAATCTCTCTTCCTGATTTGGAGCATTGCCTATTAAAAGCATCATTCTCAGCTGCACAAAATTCTGGTATTTAGAGTTTGACACTAAAAATAAATTTGTTTCCCTTTTTTGCCCGGAAATCGTTTTGCTTGCTTGAGTTACGTCAACATTCATTCCTCTGACAATAACATATTTTACCTAGGTTTTGTAATGTTTTCTTATTGAAGCAAACAATTTATATATTGCCAACAATAGATTTACTATTTTTTATTTTTATTTTTTGGTTGGGTCCATTGTTGACTCAAATGTTATTGAAACAATGTTTTCAGCATTAAGGGTACATGTCAAATATGATCCACTGTATCAACCTTAATATGAAATTCTTCTAGTCGTCATAGCATGAAAGGGTCGAAAAAAATTTAATTGATTGTGAAGCACACAAATATAAACCAGTGGCACCTATATATACACAAACAAAGATAATTGTATATTGTGTGCTACATGAATTCTTCTAATTGTGTAAAGTTCCCATGTAGAACACACAGACATTTGAATATGGATGTGGATATGAATCTAACATATGTAGTTGGATATTCAACTAGCATACATATATAGTAATCCAAGTTTACTATGTAAATATGTATAAAGTGATATATCATGCATGATATACTCTATTATATTGTAAACGTCATTTCAACATAGAAATAAGACATGTTTTGTCAAATGTGAACATTTTTTGTGTGTTTTTATCCTTAGGCATGTGAATTAGACAAAGTAGGCACATAAATGCACCCCATAACTGTACTTGAGTCCATGTAAAATGGATAGCTTAATCACTTTTTAGGTTACAACATTTATATTTATCTTATCAAAAGAATAAGATATCCTTTATCACAACTCCGTACATTGGAGAAGTGTGAACAACAAGTTTTAATATCTAAAAAAGCTTTATTCAAAACTTACAAATTTTAAACTTTAGATTTCTTAAAATTGCAAAGGCTACGTGAGGAAGATTTTGATTTCAATAGTTAGCTTCCAATATATTATTCTCAAACTTGTGATGTCTTAATTGTATTTAAATGATGGATAGGTGCATTCTCCAAATGTCCAATGTGTCTTATTTTGTACGTATCTTAAAAAATTTAACCCTTTGGAATATGCGTTTGACATGTGTCTGCCTTTGGCCTATTTGACATTGTGTCAAATTTGTATGGGCATCACCCCTTCTCTTGATCTACCTCGGTTGGCACGAACATTGCACCTTGTCAGTCAGATCTGTTCGCACTTCTTAGTTGATTAGGAGTTTAGTTTTGAACTTTGTTCCTTTATAGTTTTCAATCCATATATTATGTGTTGTTTTAATTTTAATTCTTAAAAAGCTTCAATTCTTATGCCACGAATTGGATATCAGCACGGATCAGATCGGACAAAATGGTATACAATTGAGCGTATGCTGCTTTATATGGAATAAAGATTTTTGTGTACGTATCTGTCCCTCTCTCTTTCTCTCTCTCAATGATATATAAAATAATATGAATTCTATCTCATATTCTGTAGGTATTATTTCTGATGTTCATCCTGAGGTTGGAGGCAAAACAATGCATTAAGCAGTTGTGAGTAACACATCCTTTGTTTTGTAGCTTATGGATAATTGACTGTGACGCATCTTGATATCCTTCCATAACTCTTGATTGTTTTAATTTCACGCTTGGTTTACCTTTTGCTAATACAAGTAGGTTTTTAGATTTCTTTTAACTTTTGATTTACCTTTTCAATCAGGTCTATGAATGAATCCATCTTATCCTCTACGGTTTAGTGCTTGATTAGTGCTTAAGAAAATGTTGGATCGGTAATCGGGTAGGATGGAGTGAGGATGTAATCTTGATTGGGGTATGGATACAAAGGAAAAGATTGGAGAAATAGCTGGGGCATAGTGGGGAAAGTGTTATGGAATGGATAAATAAAGTAATTTATTTTTTATCGTATTGTGTTTGATTGAGAAAAGTATAATGGGAGATAAGAAGTAAAATAGAATGAAATAATGTAAACCCACCCCTTATGATAATCTTCCATGTGAGGATATAGGTGTTCTAAGTTAGATGAGCGTTATTTCCTCTTCTCATTTTATCAGCCCAATGATGGATTAATTGGTACTATTTTAAAATAGTTATGATTCACCCCCTTTAGACTCCTATCAAATAAGACCAATGTGTTTAGATGTGCATAGCATGGGTTTATCTCTAGTCTTAACATATATAAGATTTGGCCAGTTTGCATGAGAGGAGAGTCCCATTAATGCAGCTTAGGTTGACTAGAATGGTTCAATTGATTTGCTCTTATTGCGTGAGTGGTGGGAAATTGTGGTAAGGCCATGCTTTTGTGAGGTTCAGACACAATAGAAGCATGGATATACAAATATAAGTGGCTCATGTTGGGAGCATGTGGTCCACTTCAGTAACTTCCATTTATGGTTTGACTTATTCCTAAGTGTTCAAGTCAACTTAGGTGCACGTAGACTAAAACAGAAACACAAAATCTTATATGTATGAATTAGCTTCACAAGAGTTGGTAGCACCTATGAGGTTTCAAATTTGAGACCTTGAAAAGATAAATCCACCAAGTTCCACTCCTTGACCAGCAGGCCAAGTTATGGTTTATGACTTTTTGCATTTAAAAAATGTATGAATTGAAAAGGAAAAGATACATTCACTAACCCATCTATGATAGATGACTTTTTGCAATGAAAAGAAGTGTGAATTAGGAAAAAATAACATGTAAGAGTCACTCTTTCTGTCTCTATAAATAAAGTGAATCGTTCAACATTGCGAGTTTTAGACATGTAAACTTTTTTATTTTTGTGTCTGCAAATGATGTGAATCGTCAACATCTTGCGAGTTTTAGACATGTAAACTTTTATTTTGTTTCATACGGCGCAGTAGCAAACCTTGTGGTGCAATAGCAAAACATGTATGTAAATAAGCACAAACTCTTTGGCAAGTCAAGGGGCCTTGAAATTCGATAAATAAAAATATGTAAAATTGTTTCTTCTCAAGCTAAAACTATTTTAAAAATTAGGGCATAAGCTAAATCATATTTTGAAAGTAAACAGAATTGATTAAAAAAAAGCTATTTTGAACTCCAATTTTAATTAATGTATTTGTTATAAATTTATAATGCACAATCAGGACACTATCTATTGAAGAAAATTAGTCAGTGAGAATGACAAATAATAATCATTCAGTTGACATACTTTTTTCTTGTAGCTTTTCAAATTAATTTTGACTAAAAACTTGAGAACGTGTGTACTCCCATATTTATTATACATAGGCCATGTTTGGGCTATTTTGTGCAACTTTTGTTTGTCTTTTTCGAAAACATTTTTATTTTCTGATCAAGTTAATTCACTTTTTCGAATCGCCCCAATGAAAGAAATTAGAAAGGTAAACAAATTTGATCTTGTAGAGGCTGTATCTGATCAAGTTAATTCACTTTTTCAAATCGCCCCAATGAAAGAAATTAGAAAGGTAAACAAATTTGATCTTGTAGAGGCTGTAATGAGTTTTTAATGATGGAATCTGTGAATTTCATTGGCCATTGAAATTCAGATTTCAATAGCTGGATCAATTACAATTGAATTGGCTATTCA
>JAOTRH010104173.1:0-15723 GCA_034768845.1 Heliamphora exappendiculata
GGTGTTCCAGAGATCGTAGGAGCCGTTTTATCCTGGGAGAGTGACGCCGGTGAAATCCCTACAACACCCTCGGTAGGTGGTAAATCATTCTTAAGAAAACTGCGATAGCATGACTCGGTTTGCAAATTCCATTTATGTTTTCCTGTTATTTCATTCTCTGTAATTTCAGATTTTGTAAATTGTTGAAAATTTAATAAAGATGTATTTTCTGGATCTCCGAACATGTATTTTATGTCGGCGTTGAAAATTCTCCCAACATTATATAAACAATAATTCTAGAGTTTTTGAAAAGGAATCAGAAAATTACCCAAAATGAATTATTTCTCTCTCATTTTTGTATTTTCTCTTTTTAAAATTAATACTACACTCTCTCTCAACAAAATTAACACCTATAATTAAATATTATCTCTCTCTTTATCTCTCTCTCTCCTCACTTTTTTTTCTCTCCTAAAATAAAATTAAGAACCAACAAATTAAATTTTGTATTGTAATAATATATCATGTATACATAATATTGTTTAATAAAAATAAATTATATCAAATGAGTAAATTCTTTTTAAATATAAATGTCAAATACAATATATCTGACCTAATAATAAAAAATTTTACACTCAATATTAGTTTAAATATACTCTTTTTTTATAATTTTATCTTATAAAAATAAAAAGATTAAAAAGAGTGTATTTATTTATCTTATAAAAGCAAAAAAATTAAATTTTTCACTGTTTTTCGATAAAGCATAACTATGATCCCAATTATGAGAAAAAGATTGATTTGAGATGGAGTCTAATAAATGGTTCATTTTGGATAAAAGTAATATTGCATAGCATGAGTTCGTTGCTAGTTTATTTAAATATTTAAATAATATTCAAAAAATTTAATTATATTTTAATAAACAATTTAAGTACTAAAAATTATAAAATAAACCGTTTAGATTAATAAAGTTAGAGCCAACGTAAGTTAACAGTTGAAAGAATTATTGGCTCACGTCTTTTAATAGAGACTAGCCATTTATAATTAAATTACTAACAATATATAATACACTGTTTAAATTACGCAATGCTTATTAATATGATGAATTTTACGTAAATAATTGGTATGAAACGATTTATACAATGTAATATGAATTGTTAATTTAGAGAGCTTGTGTCATATAATTTAAAGCAAAGTAGATTAGTCCTGTTAGATTAGTAATTGTGTAGTGGCACTTTGTGTACTGAGCTCTTAGGTTCAATTTTATGGAGAAAAAAGTTATACATTTTAATAATAGGAATTGACCTAGCGATTAAGGTTTAAGATTTATGAATTTACTATCTCTTTAAGTCTAGAGTTCAAAATTTCTAAAGTTTCATAAATATTTTAGGTTTTATTTATACAAAATTTTATCTCGACTTTAATTAAATTTTTTATTAGTGGACAATGTGATTGGTCAGAGACTAATCGAAGTGGGCACAAGTTAATGTAAACTCTCGTAAAATATCAAAAAATAATAATTTAATACATTTAATAATAATCTAACAATTAGCTTAGAAAAAAAATTTGAGTTTCAAATTCAAATTTTTATATATATTATTAACTCTTTAAAATTAATATATTAAGAATTTATCTCAATTTTAATTAAGTTCATACTAATGAATAATAAAATTGACCATTCAATTTTAATTACATTCATACTAATAAATGATAAAATTGATCATTAAATTAATTGAAGTAGGCACCAAGTAACCCAAACCCCCCGAACAATCAAAAGAAAATTTAATACATTTTATAATAACGAATCACAACAATTAAATTAGAAAAAATTAAAATAAAGATTTAAAAAAAAAAAAAGTAAAAAACGGCCATTTCCGTTTACGGATCCCGAGACCTGCGGTGGACCTACATTTGAACATGGTCGTTTTGTGGCCTCCCACTCTCTCTCTCACTCTCTCTTTCTCTCCCCGAAATTCCCGTTAAACGCTAGACCTCATTATTGTAATGTATATATATTCGTCAATATCTCCATCATCAGCATAACGATCCAAAAGGGTTTCTCTCTCTAGTTTCTCTTATCCTCTGCGGCGGCCATTAGAGGCGCAGTAGATGAAGGAATTTTGAAGTCAATAAACAGAGGAAAGAAACTTGAGAGAGAGAGAGAGAAGAGGAAAGAAAAGGATAATAATGGAGGTTCCAAGGGCTTCAATGGTGATGGTGGCAATGCTGATCAGTCTCATCTTCTCCATCTCTTTCCCTGCTGCTATGGCTCACTCATCCGCTCCGGCTCCCGCTCCCGCTCCCACCAGCGATGGTGCGTCTACATCTGTACTCTCTCTCTCTCTCTCTCTCTCTCTCCCTAGCTCTTTTCTGTTTGGTTGCGAAGAAAGTTCACGAAGAAAATAAAAGTTGTGATTTTAAATTTGAAGACGGCATGCTAACGAAACAAATAAACTTATGCTTTTTGTGGTAGATATTGCAAACAAATTTAAATAACTGATTTTGAATTTTAGATAAGTTTTGGAATTGCTTTATGGGTTTGTAGTGATCTTCCTTATTTTAAACTTAGAGGATGGCACACAAAGTAATTATTCTTTAAATTTTAGATTTTAAAGAATTTAAAATTTAAAATTTTAAAAATTGAATTGAATTGAAGTAGTTATAAATTTTTAAAAACTAAATTAAAATAATTATTCTTTAATAGTAATAAATCAAATTTTGAAGAACAATAAAAAAACTAAAAAATCTACATAACTTCAACTGTCGTTCTGTTTTTATATTATAAAATGGATACAGAATTTGCTTTATTTGGATTAAATGTTAAGAATTTTGTTTATTTTTTATATATTTTTTTAAAAAATTATATTTTTATTAATTTTTTAAATCGTCTCGATGAGATAATCTAAAAATTAAAAGATTTTAATCCAATAATAAAAAAATTTATTGAAAGTAAAAATAAACAACATAAAATTTAGTTTATTATTAGTTTATTTTTGTTATTTTTGAAGTTTTTATATATTTTGATCAATTTTTTTTTATTTTTTTGATTTGTCTAGATGAAAAGAGTTAAAAAAAATATAATAATTTGACTAAATAATAAAAAAATTTATTAAAAATAAAAATAAATTAAATAAAATAAATAAATAAAAAATTATTTCAAATAGGAGAATATGAAACTGTGTTTTTTAACACGCTTTTATTTATAATATTTTTTAGATATGTAGCTTTTGGAATCTATTACTTATTCCATTTATCTTGAATTTGGTATTTTTAAAAAATAATATGTGAAATAAGTCCTATTTTGATACCCTATAAAAATTTATATACAATCTAAAAATTTAAGGAATTAGATTAAGATGTTCCAATATTATACCTACTTAGATTAATAATAATGGATATATGATCTCACATATAAATAATTCTATAGAATTAATTTTATGAGAATGATTAATATTATGTTCTTTTAAGTACATTTCATATTTTGTAGGATTAGGTATTTCCATGAATATATATTTTTTTCATCATCTATTGTATTTAAATAAAAAAGATACAATTCAACATTTAATTCTTTCAATTAAAAAATCTGTTAAATGAAATTTAATGTGCCCCTGTTTGGGACGGTTAAAAATTTTAACTTATAAGAATTTTAGATTTTTTTTAGCAAAAGAGAAAAAGAAAACTATGTTAAAATGCTGGGGTTATAAGAGCTTTAGACTTTTAATGTGTCCCCATTTTGGAACGGTTAAAAAATTTGACTTTCAAGAGCTATAGATGTTTTTAGCAAAAAAGAGAAAGAAAACTATGTTAAAATATTGGGGTTATTTTTTCTAGGCTAGTTTTTTTCCCCCTAAATTTTTGAGAAAATGACATGATTTTTTTATTTTTGAGATTAGAGTTAATTTTTTAATTAAAATTATTATAATTAATTCATTCCAAAAAAAATTATAATGTTTAAGTTGTGTATAAGTCTTTTTTTTTCCTTAAAAAAAGTTAATAAATTTTTTACTAAAAATTAGTCTTAAATTTTTAAAATATCGGCGATTTTATTTTTCATTCACTAACAAAATTTTTAACGCGTGAGGTTCAATTTTAACGCGCGAGATCCAATTGGACCATAGAATATATAAATTTGTATGTGTATTTTCAAAACATGTATAAAGCACACAGATAAATTTATCTGTCTTGCATAAATAAGCATAAAGATAAATTTATCTATGTGCTTTATACGTGTTTTAAAAATACACAGTATTTTTTATATAGATAAATTTATTTATCTGTCTATTTATACAAGACAAATAAATTTGTCTGTATACTTGATATATATTTTAAAAATATACAGATAAATTTATTTGTATAAATAACACAGATAAATTTATTTATTTTACATAAAATAAGATGACAAATAAATTTATCTGTATGCATTACATATAAATTTTTCTGTTTGTATTAAATTTATCTATGTCGTAGGCAATTTGATTTCGTGCGTTAAAAATTTTGTTGGTAGATTTTACGTGTTAAAACTTAATTTTTTTTTGACATTTGACCGAAAATCCCAATTTTTTAAAGATGTCAAACAATACAGTTTATTAGTTTTTTAGAAATGCCAAACAGGGCAAAAACTCTTCATTCTGTTGCTCCCTGTATATATCATGTTGAATGATTAATGATGAATTTGAAATTGATTGAAACTTGATATAAACTTGCAGGAACATCGATAGATCAAGGGATAGCATATGTGCTAATGTTGGTGGCTCTGCTGCTGACATATATCATTCACTAAACTTTTGCATGCCTCATGATCTTTGTTTGTTTGAAAGAGCTTATAATTCAGGGAATGCAAGAGAGAAGCCCAATCCCTTATGTCCAGAGTTTTTGTCTATGTGAACAATTCTGTTAATTGAAGTAATAGAGGGAGTGGATTGTTTAGAGAGATTTTATTTTGCTATTTATCCATAAAAGTTACTCATAAAACTATTTTAAATAAATAAATCAGATTCAACTGTTTGTGATATAAATTGTATTTTAAGAGAATCTGGAATATTTATTTTGAGTTGTAAACAATTTATGGGTACATAGACCTATTGTTAATTTGGACAATTTTACTTTAACTTTTAACTTTTAATTTTTAGCTTATAATAATAATAATAAAAAGAATACTTAAATAAGTGTGTTTATAGTTTTAAGTTTGTGGTTCTCACTCTAAATTAATAAATACAAATTTTACTACTTAAATTATAATTTTAACAAATACGTACTTATAACTTTTACTTACAATCATAATCATATTATTTTTGGTATGATTTATGAGTTCTAAAATTTAGCTACAACAAACGCCCAAAATCTCATTGTTGGTGTCGAATTGTCAATATTCTTTCTTGAATTGGAGTGCGAAATTCAATTTTAAAAGAAAATACTGAATTCATTCACAAATAATTGAGAAGGTTCTAACAAAAAAAATCAATAATTGAGGTGGCAAGAAGATAAATTTTGAACACAATTTCGAGGCATAGAACTTCAATGATGTATCCTGGTCAAACTCTAACAAACAAAAGTATGAAAATCCCTTTTCAGACAATGAATTAGTCTCGTGATAAGAAATTGATTACCAATCTGACAATAGTCTACCATGGTTATAATTTTTATTTGCCAATCAAGTCTACGTGAGCTTTTTCGTTAAGTCTGAGTGGTTCAGTAATTTTATGAATGAGCTATAGACAAAACTTGGTGGAGCCTGGGCAACTTTCTCAACAGCTAAGAGATCCATTCGAAACCAAAAAGGTGGAGGCCGAAGACCAGCCCCACGAAGACTAATGAAAACTCTGAACTGGAGCTGTCGGGGGGGTTTGAGAACCCTCGGACAGTTTGAAAACTTCAGGCCATTTTGAAGGGAGAAGATCCTAAAGTGGTTTTCCTAATGGAAACCAAATTAACAATGGATCTATTGGAATTAACTAGAGTAAGGTTGGAAATGAGAAATGCTTCTTGAGTTGAAAGGGAAAGGCTGGTACGAGGTATGGGGCTTCTATGGAGTGATATGGTCCTGAACATTAAAAGCTACTCAAAAGGACACATGGATGCAATTGTTCAAGATTTTGATGGATTATAGCCTTGGAGGCCAACAAGGTTTTATGGAAATCATATTGCTTAAAAAAGGAAGGAGTCTTGGGAACTACTTAAAAGATTGACTGGTATTAAGAACTACCTTTGGATGTGAATAGGGGATTTTAATGAGATTTTAGATGGGTCAGAATATTATGGTCAGGAAACAAAAGCAAATTAGCAAATGAAGGCTTTTTGCAATTCTCTAAATGACAGCAACTTGCAAGACTTTGGAACTTTCGGTTGAATATTTACATGGTGCAATAGGAGGAATGGAAGAGATTTGGTCAGAGAAAAGTGGAAAAAGCTGTGGGCAATACAAGTTGGTTAAGAATGTTTCCCAATGTTGAAGTGCAAATTTTGACAAACAATTGTTCTGATCATCAACTGATTTTAGTTCTTGGAGAAGGAAAGGCCAACTGAAAACAAAGAAGAAAGAGATTGTATAGATTTGAACAAATGTGGCTATATTTAGAGGATTGTGAGAAAGTTATTGAATCAAGTTGGAAGGGGATCCATACATGAGATGAGCTTGAAAACATCAAAATCAGAATTGAGCCAACCGATACAGCTTTGACAAAGTGGAATTGGGACAAGTTTGGCCATGTATAGCAAAGGATCAGATACACCTCTGAGCAACTTGGAAGACTAAAATCCCAATCCACAACCATGGAGAGCACTGAACAACAGAAAATGCTAAAGGCAGAATTGCAAGAACTGCTAAGCAAGGAAGAAACCCTTTGGGCACAAAGAGGGAGATCAGATTGGCTGAGATTGGGTGACCGTAATATGGACCTTTTCCATGCTTAGGCATTGCAAAGGAGCAAAAGGAACAAAATAGAAGGAGTTGAAGATGGTAGGGTACAGTAGAAGAGCTCAAGTAGGGATATGGAGATTGTTTTTGTTAATTACTTCCAGGAATTGTTCTGCTCGTCAAACGCGAGGATCGAAACTGATTGGGCTGAGCTAGTGAACAAACGAGTTACTAAAATGATGAATGCTCAGTTACTAAAAGATTTTGATGCGAATGAAGTCATAGCAGCACTCAACTAGATGAAACCAACAAAAGCCACTGGTCCAGATGGGAAATCGACCCTTTTCTACCAAAAAATCTGGCACATTGTAGGAAGAGATGTGACACTTATTCAAATTCCAAATGGCGCAAAAACCCCAGAATGTATCAATGACACTTTTCTTGTCATGATCCCAAAGGTGACTTCACCCAAGAGAGCTACTGATTATGGGCCAATTTCCCCATGCATAGTGATTTATAAGATTGTCGTAAAAACCTTGGCCAATCGGCTTAAGGGCATCCTCCCATCTATCATATCACAAGTGCAAAGTGCCTTTGTTCCAGGTCGTCTAATATAAGGCAATATCATCATAGCCTTTGAACTCCTTCTGTACCTCAAAAATAAAAGGATAGGGATTTGTAGTCAAATGGATCTAAAACTCGAGTGAGAAAAACATATGATAGAGTAGAATGGGATTTTCTAGGAGCTATGATTGCACTTACGGGGTTTACAGGTAGCTGGGTTTCCTTCTTTATGAAATGTGTACGAACGGTGAAATACAAAATTCTAGTGAATGGAGAGAACCATCAAAGAACATCAGACCATCGAGGGGGCCATGACTTGGAGACCCCCTCTCTCCATATGTATTCCTTATATGTGCCGAAAGACTTTCAGCTCTCTTGGGGAAGGCCGAGACATCAGGGCTATTGCAGAGGGTGAAGAAGAGAACAACACCACCATATACCAATATCCCGAAGAAGAGAACCAACCATGGTGCGAAGACTCAGCTCGTGGGCATACAGTGAACAATTGTGGGAGGGAAGGTCACGCTCGATTCTGGAATGATTATTTCTCCAAAAATTCCCCATATTTGAAAAATCTATTTCGTAAAAAGTTTCAAATGCATCGAAATCTAATTCTACACATTGTTGATATTGTGAAACATTATGATAGTTTCTTCATACAAAAAGGATGGTCTTGGTAGACTTGGATGGTCTACTTGCAAAAAGTAACAAGTGCATTTCGAATGGTGGCATATGGAATTCTAATCGATTTTACATATGAATATATAAGAATTGGTAAGCCCACAACAATTCAATGTATGTATTAAAAATCTTGCGAGACAATTATTAAGGTATTTGGGAAAAATACCTCAAATCACCTAAAAATTAACAATGATGTTGCAATTTTGTTACACAAAAGGTGACGAACAAGGCATCTCCGAAATGTTCGGAATCTTGATTGTATTCACTGGAGTTCAAAAAATTATTCAACAGCGTTGGCAGGATGATATTCTGGACGTGGTGGATCCCCAGCTATCATTCTCGAGGCAGTGATATCTTATGCCTATGAATATGACATGCATATTTTGGCTTACTAGGCTCTAGTTATGATATCAATATCTTGCATTCCTCCAATTTGTTCGCCAAACTCACCCAAGTATAGGAATAGCTCCACCTTCTAATTATATTATCATCCAAGGCATAGAGTTTAACATGGGTTATTATTTAGCAAATGGTATATATTCGAAGTGGTCAATCCTTATTGAGACTATTTCTCAACCTCAAGTTCTAAATAAACACCACTTTGTAGTGATACAAGAAGCATGTCCAAAAGATATAGAATCAGTATGCCCGAGGTAGAGCGCTCATGAATAAGTCTCTCGAGGTCTGAATGCAAAGCCCTTGGAGAAAAATTTAAGACCAATTTGTATTCTCGCTTGTAGTTAGGATTTTATGCTCTTCATTGTATTAATACTTTTATATAGTAAAATCGTCGCAATTTCATAAAAACAATCATAATTTTAGATGAACCATGCTTTATGTGTAATTACTTTTTTTTAATCTTCTATGTTGTTTTTAGTGTATTTTTCCGTAACACCATTTTTTTCCAAACAATGACTGCATTGGACCATGTTTGGGCTATTTTTTATTTTTTATTTTTTTTGAAGTTTTTTCATCTTTTGGCTATTTTTTTACTTTTTCAAATCGCCTCGAGAAGAGAAATTTAAAAAGTAAACTTTGTGATCAAAAGATGAAAAAGTTATCTAAAAATAAAAATAAACAATATAAAATTTGACATATTGACTTATTTTTTATTTTTTGTACTTCTTCATATTTTGATCCAAAAAAATTTATTTTTTTGACTTGTTACCATGAAAAAAGTCAAAAAAACAAATTATATTGTTCACTAAAAATAAAATAAAAAGTCATGCAAGCAAAACATGTCGACATGCAGGCCCAAAGCCTTGTTTTAAGCAATAATGTCTAGAAGTTAATTGTTTTTATATTTTGTCATATGATGCCTTTTTCTTGACTGTCTTTTGTATTGTGCAAAGTAATTCTTCTACGTATATTACATGTGTCTAATGTTTTTGAAAATCCCATAATTAAGTGGGGTTCATTTTTAAATACAAAGAACCTACATAATTGTATGATTCTCAAAAATGTTAGGCACTATGACCCTAGGACATGAAATAATTATTCATTGTGCAATGATTGAAGGCCACCTATGGGAGTTTCAGCACATAATAACTAATAAAGAGCTTGCTTAATGTTCTTGAAAATCTATGATCCCGTGGAACTCATCCTTAAATACAAAGGGCATATGTACTTGTATGGCTCTCAAGAACATTAGGCATTATATATATATGGCCATGCCTCTGGACATGAAATAATTATTGATTGTAAAGTGATTAAAGGTCACATGAAATAATTATTGATTGTGAAAGGTGATTAAAGGTCACATGTGGGAGTTTCAGCACAAAATAATTAAGGAAAATACTAATCATCGCTTAATGGGCGGTGGATAAAAGGTATATAATGCATAGATATTCGTAGATTTCACCTCCAAAAATGTGTTGATATTGAATTTTTTTTATCTTTATTAGTCTATTAACTACTGTCAATAAACAACGGTTAGCATAGCCCAATAATTAATAAGAGCCACTATCATCATTATCTGTACTTGTGTGTAAATATATTTTCTTGAGTTCCCATGGTATACAATGATCCAAATCTCATTTTTAATACGGCAAATTATTAGGTATTCTAAGAGTATGATCCAAATCTCATTTTTAATACGGTAAATTATTAGGTATTCTAAGAGTAGCATGGGAGTTAATGTCACGTGGTACTTTTAATAAATTAATACTCGTAACTTATACAATATATATTATTTTTTGTCTCTTAACCACCCAATAAAAATTAATTATTATTTTCTATCATAAAATTTGTCACAATCTGTAAACATCCCGATTTGACCCCGCCGAATTTTAGATTTATTCGGATGAATTCAATGATGAAAACCAAAAGGAGTGGTGCTCAAAGTCTCCAAAACTATTGTTGGGAAGTGATTCAAAACCAGTACATCTCAAAATCAAACCTTGAGGCTGCAACCATTGAACCTTGAGGCCGCAACCTTTGAACCTTATCACTGCAACCTTTGACTTTCTCGATCGCGACAAGAACCCATTGGAAATCCTTAAAATGTCACGGTTGTAACCTTCCTTGTAGCGGTCGCAACCTTCAATTGTTGCGGCTGCCACCTTTTTTAGCCCATTCTGAACCATAGGCGTGTCACCATTTCATTGGTTGACGCTATCTATATAAACATACATTCGGTACGATTTTTAGAGGACAAATTTTGGCATCAATACTCTGCCGCATTATCGACCCAAACCCCAATTTTCCACACACTCCCATTACCCGAAGTACTGGAACTGGAGCCTTCTCGGTGATTGGAAAGACAAGCATTACACGACCTGAGGATACATCCGGATCGTTGCTTCGCAGGTATATCTGTATGAACCCTGACACTTCTCTCTCCACACTTTATACCTCCGTGGAGTGGTCGGGTTAAATTTTTAATTTCGATTCATGATTCGCATTCTTACTCTTTTAATTTGTTATTATTAGGCCTTATTATTTTATTTGCATTGTTAGCATGCTTAATTTTAAGATTTTAGTTAGTATCGAACTATTCATATTTTCGTCATGTTTTTTATTGAAGTAATCATAATCTTTTTATGTAATTATGCTTCGTATTCAACTTCACACATCGCATGTTAGCACCCTACACACTGTTTACCAAAACTGAGTAAAACTGTGCCTACAGAATACGCGGTTGCAACAATTAATGTTTTGGGCGTGACATTCTAGCACTCACATGTTCGTGGTCGTGATTTTGTTTATCACACCCACGATCTTTTGGCATCTGTTGCTTGCAACCGCGACCTCTGTAGGTCACGACTGCAAGCTTTCTATTATTCAAGTAGCCTTTTTAAATTTTTTTATTTTATGCATTGGCAGTTATGTTAACTATCTGTGACGTCCATAATGCAATCTATAGTATGGTTTTAGCATGATTAAGGTTTAGAAATCTTTAGGTTTGTTTTTCCTTTGTTTAAACCCATGCCATGTTTACTATACATCATTAGTATTTGTCATGATTAGAATTTATTAGTTTCTTTTACTGATTTTATTCTTCATACTTCACATGCGGTTTTGATCATGTATTCTTTAGTATAAATCTAGCATAATTAGGAATTAGGCTGTCTTTTTATGCTTGTTTTTCTTTTATTATATGTTTAAATACTTAGAATATGTATTTTTTTATTTGATTTTGATTGTTCTCTCTTTGCCTCTACTTTTTATATTTGCATGTATTTGAAAATTTTAATTAAAGAACCAATGATGATTAATGAAGACCAACTTCACGGTAGGGCAAATGGGGTGCCTAACACCTTTTCCGATTCGTACTTTAGCCCCCGAACTCTTGTTTTCTTTGGTTAAACGTTTTAAAGATTAGTGACTCATTTTGTTTTTCTTGATTTTTCTCAAAAACCAAGTGGCGACTCTATTTTTCATAAAAAAAATTTCAAATTTTTTTGATTTTCAAGATGATAAAAGATTTTCAAAATAACTCTTGAATTTTTTATTTTTGAACTAAACTCAAAATTCCGCCGCTACAGTATTTTCTAGCAACTCCGTTGGAGACTGGTTTTACAAAATCAAATAGAGGACTAGACTTGAAAATAATATTGATTCTTAATTTCACTTTCTAATTTTCATTCTCGCACGTATTTTGCATTGTTCTCAACCCCCTGCTTGATCGACCGATACCCTGGTCAGTTTACTGTCTTGGGGCTATGTCGGGGAGTCGGGAAGGCGAGTATGTCTTCTGGTCGCACGCTCATTTAGGTGCGGCAAAAGAGTTATTGCGTACTGTTAGACTATGTCTTGCACCACACTAGGCATGTGAGGTATATTTTTGACTCTATTCAGAAGGTACCCAGAGTGTTAACCAAATCTGCCTTTTCTGCATATAGTAGCTTAGAACCCCCCTATTAGGTACTAAACCAGTAGGATTATGTGTTTTTTTTATTTAATTGGATGTTTTGTTTGTATATGTTTAAGACCTTTGCTTGGTTGTTTGGTTTAGGATAGTTTTTCTCCTGGGGTTCTGTTCGGGTTTTCTTTAGATATTTGTTGGATTTAGGATAGTTTCCTTTTCGAGTTCCTACCCGAGTCTTAGTTTTAATCTTTGTTTTTATTAAGATCTCAACCTTCTTTTTGGGACTTTGCCCGGGGTCTTGGTTTAGGACCCTTTGCTGGTTTAGGATAGTTTTCTCTCTCCCGGGACTTTACCCAGGTTGTTGATTTAGTACCCTCCATTTTGCTTAGGTCTGTTTTTCTCTAGGGGCTCTATCCCGATTTTTGAGCTCTCTTTAAAACCTTTTCTGGTTTAGAATAGCTTTCTCTCTCCTAGGGCTTTACTCGGGCTGTCAATTTAGCACCCTTGATTTTTCTTAGGTTTGTCTTTCTCTCGGAGCTCTGCTTGGTTTTTCTTAGGTTTGTCTTTCTCTCGGAGCTCTGCTTGGGTTTCTGAGCTTTCTTTAAAATCGTTGTTCGGTTAAGATAGTTCTCCCCTCAGTGCTCTTCTCGGGGTTTGGTTTAGATCCTTTGTTTGGTTTAGATTAGCACTTTTTCTCTAGGCTCCTGTCCGAGTTTTGGCTTAAGGTCTTGTTTGGTTTAGACTAATTTATCTCTCGGAGTTCTATTCGATTTTTTTTATTAGAATCTTTGTTTAGCTGGTCTCCCAGGGCTTTTCCTTGTATAGTGTTAGTTGGGCTTTTGGGCTTCCTTTTTGGGATTTTGGTATCCATGCCGTCTTTTTCGATTTTCTACTGGTCTAGGGCTCGGTCGGGGAATCCTTTCGTATTTGCTCGCAGTTTGTAGTATTGTGCTTAGAAGGTTTTCTGTCTTTGTCGGGGCTCTATTTGAGAAGCTTCTGATGCTTACTTCTTCCCTCCCCGACAAGTTACAAATTTGTTCCGATCCTAGATCATCGGGTCAAAAGAGCTGCATCCTACACGTGTTTGGACTAGATCTACTACTGAAAGACTTTACAGAGTATCTAAACAGATAGCAGAACCGTTAGAAATGGCAAAAATGAAGTGAATTTGACAGCCCTGATGAGGAAAATTATTGAGATACAGATGGAAGTCAAGCAGCAGACGCAGCTTTAAAACCAGTGTTAGGTCCAGATTCAGGCAATCCAAGCTCGCTTGCCAAGGGTAAATGAGCAGCATAATGATCCAAACGAGAACAAAAAAGATTTTGGGATAATAATTAGGGTTATGATGGACTACAGATTGTTGTACTACCTTGCATGTGGTTTTCATCATGTACTACCTTGCATGCGATTGTTATATTTTGTTTTCTTTTATTATGTATTTCAATACTTAGAATATGTATTTTTTTAT
This sequence comes from Heliamphora exappendiculata, assembly GCA_034768845.1. Taxonomy (NCBI): domain Eukaryota; kingdom Viridiplantae; phylum Streptophyta; class Magnoliopsida; order Ericales; family Sarraceniaceae; genus Heliamphora; species Heliamphora exappendiculata. The sequence continues at coordinate 13,852 of JAOTRH010104173.1, forward strand.
TTAATTTTGATTGTTCTCTCATTGCCTCCACTTTCTGTATTTACATGCATTTGAGAAATCTAATTAAAGAACTAATAATGATTAATAGAGGCAAACCTCACGATTGGACGAACGGAGTTTCTAACACCTTTCTCGATTTGTATCTTAACTCCCAAACTCTTATTTTCTCTGGTTAAACGTTTTAAAGATCAGTGGCTTATTTTGTTTTTCTTAATTTTTCTTAAAAACCAAATTATGATTCCATTTTTCACAAGAGGGTTTTCAAAATCTTTTGATTTTGAAGGTATTAAAAGATTTTTAAAATAACTCTTGAATTTTCTATTTTTGAACTAAATCCAAAATTTCGGCGCCACACCATTATTTGAATGAAAGTACCACATGAGCTTATTACATGGTACTTTAAGAGCACCAAATAATTACCCTTCTTATACACGCATATGTGAATCTCCTTTTGGAGGTTAGAAGGCAAATACCAAAACATCCTTATTTCCCTCACTTCTTTTTCCTCCTCATTTTTAGTCTTTTTCAAACCAAAAACTACACGTGTCACTTGATAACGTTTACAATTTTTTTATTATTTATTTATAATGAATAAAAAGTATGTTTTTATTTATTTTTATAAAAAAGAAAAATAAAAACATATTTGAAAAATAGATATTTGAAAAGTTGTAGTTGGAGGCTACGGATGAATGTAATAGTCGAAGGTGTGGCTGGAGATGGTACTTGGAGGTGGTGACCAGAGGTGTTAGCTGGTAATGATAGAAAGAGATAGCGATGGTGATTGGAGGCGGTGGTCGTACATGGTCGTCAGAGGGCATGGCCAGATGATGGTGGTCGAAGCGAGTGGTTGGAGATGGTGGCCAGATGGTGGTGGCAAGATGGTGGTGGTCGGAGGTGGTGAGTGTGCGTGCTAGCCAATGATGATAACAAGACATAATGATAGTGGTCGAAAATGATAGTTAAAAATGGTGATCAGAGGCAATGGTCATATGTGATGGTTGCTGATAATAGTCAGAAGCGGTGGTCGGAGGTGGTGGTCAAAATGGGTGATCAGAGGGGGTGGCTGGATGTGATAGTCGGAGGCAGCGATCGAAGTTGGTGGCCGAAAGTAGTAGAAGAAAAAAGATAGAATGAAAATTTATTTATAAAATAAGTGAAAATAAAATTTTTTTGTTTATCAGAATTTAGTAAAATTTGAAAACTGATTATAGTTTTTTGAAAACAAATAGAAATATCAAACATGTTTTTATTAATTTACAATTTATAAAAAATAAAAAATAAAAAACATAAATGTTACCAAACAGGACCATAATATTTGGGCAGAAAATTAAAGAAGGGATAATGAGTTAAAAGGTTCAATTGTTGAAGTCATCTTAATTTTGTAGTTTCATTCTTTTACCTCGTCACTGCTTTTATTTTCAACCACAGAGTGCGATCGATTTCTAGTAATTCTTATCCATCATCTCGTCGAACGTGTAAAGTATATTGTTCACTTAGCACCAATTACACATAATAAATAAATTTTATTATTTATTGTATTCAAATATTAAAATTTATTTATATTTATAAAATTATACTATATTTACAACTATCATAATCTTCAACTGTAATCACATAAAGTAGTAAATGTTTATTTTTTTGTGTTCAAATAGTAAAATTACCTCTATTTTAAGAATTACCAAAAAATAGTTGAAAAATTACAATGATCGCTGGGAACAGCAGTGGTTGCCGATGGTGGTTATCGAGGATGGTAGAAGTGTTGAGGTGAATGGGTGGGTGTAGAGTAGTGTTAGGTTTTGACCTAAAATTTTAAATTTTTGTGTTTTAGTCTTAGGTCACGATTCTTTCGAGTGGCCCGCCTCAGAACAAAAA
>JAOTRH010104184.1:0-15723 GCA_034768845.1 Heliamphora exappendiculata
GACTGGTTCGAGGTGTCGCTCATCCCGACGACCCTCGCGCTGACCACGCTGGGCCAGGCGGTGGTCGGGACCCCCGTAAACCTCGAGGTCGACGTCATCGCGAAGTATGTTGAACGGCTGCTCTCTCAGAAAACGTGACTGACCAGCGGACACGCTGGCTAGAGCGAAGATAACATACAAGTACAGCGCACCATGTCAAAATAACTGCGTGTCTCATGGTCCGCCCGATCTCGCCGAACTGCTCACGTCGTGGCAGCTGTCGCTGCGCGCCGAACGCAAGTCACCGGCCACCGTAGAGTCCTACTCGTATGGGGTGCGCGGATTCCTGCGCTGGTGCGCGACCACCGCGACCGCACCCGAGCTGACCAAGACGAACGCGCAGGCATACATGGCCGCGCTGCTCGACTCGGGCGCCGAAGCGGCCACCGCACGCACCCGTCACATGGCTCTGCGGCGCTTCGCTGCGTGGCTGGCCGAAGAGGGCGAACTCGACACCAACCCGCTTCTCGACGTGAAGCCGCCCAAGCTGGACACCAAGGTCACCGACGCCCTCAGCGACGAACAACTCAAGGCGCTCATCAAGGCGTGCCGCGGGAAGGACTTCGTCGACCGCCGCGACGAGGCCGTCGTACGACTGATGACCGAGACGGGTATGCGGGCCGGAGAGGTGGTCGGCATGCAACTCGCCGACATCGACCTCACTCAGGGCGTCGCCATCATTCGTCGGGGCAAGGGCGGCAAGGGTCGGGTGGTGCCGTTCGGACCGCAGACCGCCGCGGCGATCGATCGTTACGTGCGAATGCGCCGCGCTCACCGACTCGCCGACACCGGAGCATTGTGGCTCGGCGGGGGAGGTCAGCAGTTCGGCTACCACGGCTTGAACCAGGGATTGAAGCGTCGCGCCCAGATGGCCGGCATCGCCAATTTCCATCTCCACCTGATGCGCCACACCGCCGCCACCCGGTGGCTGCGCGCAGGAGGATCTGAGGGCGGCCTGATGGCCGTCGCCGGATGGACGACCCGCAGCATGGTCGACCGCTACACGGGCGCCAGCGCGTCCGAACGGGCCGCCACCGAGGCACGCGGATTGAAGTTGGGGGACCTGTGACGACCTACCTGATTACCGTGACGACGTCGGGCCGTCGCCGCACGAACCTTCACACGTTCAGCAAGATCGACGAAGCCCCCCACCTACGCTGGATGCTCGAAGTCTCGGCGAGCCACAGGCAACTCAAGCAGCGTCAGGTACCGGGATTCACGTTACCGAAGCAGTGGCCTCCACCACCGCTGCGACCCAATCACCTCGAAGGGGCCACCTACAGCGACGAGATTCCCGAGGGCGCCTTCGACCTCGCCGAAGGCGTTGATGTCTCCGGTGCGACGTTCACCGTTGTCCTCGATGCACTCCGGCGTGCGGGACGCCATTTCGTCGATATTGATGACATCAAAGTCGTTGTCTCCGAACTTGGTTGGCGCATCAAGATGCTCCCCACGCTCGACGAGGACACGCGCCGACTCGCCCTTGATGCGCTGTACCCCGAAATCGTGAAACGCTGTAGTACACTTTCGCCAGCTGATAAGTCAGCCTCGAGGCGGGGCGAGTAACACCCCCTATCGATACCTCATCCGGGGTCGGTTATCTGAGGCAGTCCTCACGGACTGCCAGCTTCTCCATGGAGAAATGCAGATGCCGTCTCTCACCTCGGTCGAACAATCGCTTTACGGCCAGATCGGCGCACACGAATCGTGGGCGCGTACGAAGGACCGTCCCGCCCGAACCGCCAAGGCCCGCAAGGCGTTCCTCGACCGCTTCGAAACGCAAGTTGATCCCGATGGCGAGTTGCAACCCGCGGAGCGCGCCCGGAGGGCGGAAAACGCCCGCAAGGCATACTTCCTCAAGCTCGCACTGAAGAGCGCACAGGCGCGTCGCGCACGGGCAGGCATCGCCCAGTGAATGGCGAAGGCGGCCCCAGCGCCGCTGAGACCGCCCTCCAGATCGCCCGATCTGCCTCAAGTGTAGTCCCGGATGAGTGTTCCGTGTGCATCCGGTGCCATCGGCCAATCTGGGCTTCGCGCAGCCTTATCCGGGGCGCAGGCGACGTGTGCCATCGGCACATCCGGATGGCGGTGGCGCTGTGAACGCGCAGTTCGCGCCCGTAGGTGCGCACCCGACGACGGGCGTGCTGTTCATCGGCGGCCTGCTGTGGTCGACGCCAAGCGACGCCGCGGACATCCTGGCGCTCGTCGACGACGACGACATGGCTAACCCGTCACTGTCAGTTGTCGTTGGCGCCATCCGTCGGCTCGTTGATTCCGGTGTGGCGCCGGGGCCGCAGTTGGTGTTCTCCGAGCTTCGCCGTGTGGGAACGCTGAAGCACTTCGCCGCCAAGGCACTACAGGACGCCACCACCAGTGGGGCACAAGCGATGGCGTTGCGCGAGTATGCCGCTGCGGTCGTGCACGACGCTCTGCGCCGGCGTATCGAGTCCGCGGGTGTCGCACTCACCGCTGCGGCCGAAGATGCCGCTGAGGCCGATCTGGCGCCGTTGGTAGCCCGTGCCACCGCGTCCTGCCTCGAGTGCGCGCAGCGCCTGAGCCAGCTGCGAGGTGAGTGATGGCCGATCTCTTCGACGACCGGGCGTTCGCGGCCTTCGCCGAGCCCGACTGGCCCGCAGACGATCCCGGTCCCTCGGAGCCGCCGCTGGAAGATGAGCAGGCTGCTCGGGAAAGCATTGCGGTGCGTAGGACACTCGCCCGCCAATTGCTGTCGCTGTCCGACCTGGGGAGCCTGCCTGCAGTCGAGCCGCTCATCGACGGACTGCTCTACCGAAACACGTTGGCACAGTTGGCCGGCGCTCCGGGTAGCTATAAGAGCTTCGTCTCCGTCGGCGCGTCCTGCGCGCTGTCTGCCGGTCGGACCAACTGGGCGGGACATCGCATACGGAAGCGCGAGAAGGTCGTCTACGTCGCTGCTGAAGGCGCGTCCGGATTGCGCGTGCGGATTCTCGCCTGGTGCGAGAGTGAGAACGTCGACCCTGCCGACCTCGAGGGCTGGCTCTACATCCTGCCCCTGGCGGTGCAACTCGGCAACGTGATGCAGGTCGACGAGGCCGTGGAGATGGTGCGGGACATCGGCGCCGGGCTCCTCGTCCTCGACACCCGCGCTCGCTGCACCCTTGGGCTCGAGGAGAACAGCGCGACCGAACAGGGCCGTGCCGTGGACGCCGGTGACCGCATCCGTGCCGCCGCCGAGTGCACGGTTTGGGCGATCCACCACACCGGACGAACCGGCTCAACACCACGCGGCTCGACGGCATGGGACGGCGCGGTCTGGACGGATCTACGCCTCTCCGCTGAAGACGCCACCGCAGAGATTCGCGTCGAAAAGCACAAGGACGCACCGAGTGACCGGACCTACGAGTACCGGCTCATCCCGCACACCGTGTCCCAGAAGCTGATGCCGGGCGTGGAAGAGGATTCACGAAAGTCCCTGGTCGTTTTCCCACATTCGCGTGGGAATTTTGACGAAATTCCCACCGAAGTTGGGAAAAAGTTGGGAATTCTGTGTGGGAATTCCTGCGGCCTGGAAGGTCTGACGCGACCGCAACTCGTCACGCTCGCAGTCGAATCCGGCATCGCCAAGACGACCGCCTACCGCGCACTTAATGACCTGATCAAACGGGGTTTACTCCGAAACATCAGCGCCTCGAGCAAGACGCCGCGCTACGTCTACACGGGTATGGAGACCGAAGAGTGACCGCGGCCTCGGTGGGAATTTCCACGCAATTCCCACGCCGATTCCCACTCAAAGCCCAAAATTCCCACCGCTCTTCTTCTCTAGAAGAGCGGGGATTGGGAATCTGGAACACGAAAGGCCCAGTCGTGAACAACCACCCCGTCGTCCAGGCGTCGTACGCCGATGCCCGAACTGATCACCCGTGCCCAACATGTCGAGCAGACGCATACGCCTGGTGTCGTCGTCCCGACGGCCAGACGCGGCGCACCCCGTGTCTGGCCCGTCTGTTGCCATCCGATGGACGGGGTGATGACGAATGAACGCCGCCAACGACTTGTTCGGCGCCCTGGGCATCATTCCGGCGCTGCCTGGTGCCCGCTGCCGCGGGCGCGCAGAGCTGTTCGACGGCGGGCACGGTCCCGACGATCCGCGTACCAAGCAGGCGGCTCGGCTATGTCGTGGCTGCCCGGCGATCGATCGATGTCGTGACTGGGCCGATAGCCAGCGCCCTGCGAAGTTGCACGGGGTCATTGCGGGCCGCTTGTTCATCTGGAGCCCGTACCACGCCTCGCGGAATCAGTCGTGCGGCATCGAGATTGAGGTGGGCGGCTGATGTCCTTCGATACCGCCGATGAACAGCGGCGCAGTCAGGCCGAACGCCTGACGGCTGCAGCGATAGCCGCAGATGCAGAGCGCGCGAAGGCACTTGCCGATGAACCATGGTCGTCAGAGCTGTGCAGCACCGTGCCGAGCTGGACCGCAGACGGCGAACTGTCGGGCATGATCAGCCTGCCCACGGACGCCGCCCTCGAGGTGTGGGGCGCACGCGTCGCCATGGACCTCGTTGCCTGCGACGGCGACGATGACACCATCGACGCCACGATCGCCGAGCACCTCGAGCTAGTGAGCAACAACCCAACCCATGCCGCACTGGTATTCGCAGCGGCTCTCCGTTCGATGGCCAACGTCGTCATCCCGTCCCTGCTGAACATCGCTGAGAGCCAAGGCCACGGTGACGTTCGAGCTCGCCTGGCCGTCGCCCGCGTGCGCGCTTGGCAAGGCCGCGTCGGCGATCGACCCGAGGGGAATGAGCCGCGATGACGCTGTGGATTGAGTCGACGCCGCTGATCGGGTGGCGATGGGAATCGCTCGACCACAATAAGGCACCCGAAGGACATCTTGCCCATCACCATCACTGCCCGGACGCCGCCGCCTTCCTCACCGCCGGTTCCGGCGACACACTCCAGTCGACGATGGGCATGTTCTTCACCGCATCCGAGGCTTCGGTGAATATCTTGCTCAGATCGAGCTTCTCGATCTTGTTCCACTCCTCACCCATCTGCTGGGTGTCCTTCAGGAGCTTGTCGTTGCCGGTGAGAAGTGCCCAGCCCTCGATCAGCGGCTCAACGGTTCCAGCGACGGCAGTACCAAGTTCCTTGAGCGCGTTGGCGAACGGCCCCAAGAGCTCGATCGCATCAGCGACGAAATCCCTGATCTCCGGAAGAGCGTCGAGGAACTTGTCACCAAAGTCCTTGATCTTGCTGACGATTCCATCGTGATTATCGGCGAACCACGCCTTCAGCTCCTCAAGCGGCCCTTCGAGGATCTGGATCGCCGTCTCCCCCAACGGCTTCAACGCCTCAGAGGCATCGTTCTTGAGTTCCTGCCACTTGTTGCCCAGCGTGGCCGTGTGATCGAGCAACTGATCGAGGTTCTGCCCACCATCGTTGCTGAACGTCGCGATCAGCGTGCCCGTGTCCAGCAGGCCCTTCTGGATCGCGTCCAGACCATCAGCCCACTTCGCGCCGAATAGCTTCGCCGCCAAACGCTGCTCGGTAGGAACGTCCCCCGCCGCCTTGGCCTTGTCGAGTTGGGTGATGACACCCTTGATCTCATCGGCCAGCGACTCACCCGGCGGCAACTTCTTCGCCGACGCCTGCAACGCCTTCAGCACCGGCGCGGTACTGATACCCGCAGCCGACAACTGCGCCACCAGCGCGCCAGCCTCACCAGCATCCAAACCGAGCTGATGAAACACCGAGCCCGTCATCTTCGCGCCCGCGATAAGCTCCGGCAGTGCGACCGAGGTCGTCTGCGAGGCTCTGACGAACTGTTCCAGCGTCTTGCTGGCATCCGCCGGGGCGACGTCGAACTCCTTCAACACTGCCGCGAAGTCACCAGTCTTGAACTGCCCGAACCGATCCTGAACCCGCAGCAAGTTCTTGGTCAGGTCTTCGAGTGGCTTCCCAGTCATACCGATGCGCTGCGCCAGCACACCCATCGTCGGGCCGAGGTTTTGCATGCTGACGTCCAGACCGGACTTCACCACGTTCTCGGCGCTGCGGTTCAAGTCATCGAGAGCCTGCCCCGTCGCGGTGGTCGTCAGCTGAAGCTGACGGCTCACCTCATGCCACGACTCGCCGATCTCGGCGACCGCCTCGGCCGCTTCCTTGGCCAAGTCGATCGTCTTCTCGAACGCCGTGTTGATCAGATTCAGACCACTCTCGGTGAACGCCGCCACCACACCCGCGAAACCACCGGACAGGATGGACGTGATGCCACCCGTCAGCTCGGAGTGCTTCAAGCCATCGAGAAGACCGTCGCCGAGCCTGCCGCCCAGCTCTTCCACCTTGAAGCCTTCCAGGAACGCCTTCTTGCCGTCCTCGCCAGCCTTCTTCAGGTCATCCTTGATGTGTGATGCGTCAGCCATCACAGGAACCCATAGCGCAGCTAGGTTGATGTCATTCTCAGCCATCAGATGCTCACCCCCTCAACGCCTTTCAACTCGGCGCGACTAACGCCCGCACATGAGCGAGGCCTCGGCGAGCGTGAGATTTCCGCTACGCCGCCCGGGCCGCCGCGTGGCCGGTTTCGCCTCCGAAATCCTGGTGTTGCCGAGGCGTCCCGACAACAGCTCGGCATCCTCGGTACTCAGGTTGTGACTCGAGCGGCGCCGTGCTGCCGGTTCGCGACCAGAGACCACCATGTCCGCTTCCCGGAGGGTCAGATTCATCGGCCCGATGATCCTGACAGCCTCCGAAACCCGCAGATTGCCGGCGCCCGTCAGGCTCTCGGCTTCGCTGACGCTGAGGTTACCGCGGCGCGATCCGTACGAACCGCGACCACGACGCGAACGCGAATTCGTCATGCCGGCGCACTCCGCCCCGGCGTCGGCGCACAGATCATGCACGGCCTGAGCCAGTGATCCGCCGTAACCGCTTCCATCGTCATCGTTTCCATCCTCGAGGCCCCCTCCAGCCCGTAGCAGCGCGCGCAGCTCGGCGATCTGGCGCTCATCGAGTTCGCCGCGTGCGTACGCCTGAAAGGCGCTGCGCAGGGCCGCCGACGTGTGCGGATTGGCACCGAAGGAGACGATCGACACGTCACCCTTGTGTAGCGACACCTCGTCCAAATACCTGAGTTCGTCGTTGTTGCCGGCCCACCGTTGCTGCTTGACACGGAACGCGAACGACATCTCATCGACGTCCTTCCGCTCCATCTTCACCTCAAGCGAACGCACGTCGGGGTCGCGACGATCGCCAGCGGGTTCTCCGACAGTGTGCGACGGAAGGCGCCGGGCGTGACGATTTCAGTCCACCCGCCGGCGGCCGGGCCGCCGGAGACGTCATAGCCCCGGTCGAAGACGGATGCGTAGCCGGTGAAGGTCAGGGTGTCGCCACCCGACGAGCGGATCTCGAACTCGTTGGCGACGGCACGCCGTTCCGGCGCATCGATCAAGGCTGCCCGGTTGACCACTATCTCTTGGCCTTCCGCCTGGCAATGAGCGCCTCGAGTTCGCGTTTCTGCTGCAACAGATAGGGAGTCGCCTGCGCACCCACGGCTTCACGATCGGCGATCTGATCGTTGACCGCCTTGAGCGCGTCGGCGTCACCATCGCGCTTCTCAGGCGGGCGCAGATCGAAACCGTGAACCCCGACCATCATGACTGCGGACATCAGTTGTTACCTGCTTTCGCTTCGAGGGCATGCAGTCGTATCTCCATCAGCCACACGGCCGCCGCGCACGCACCGACGTACGCCTCGAGCTTGGCGGCGCGGGACACGCCCCGTCGCTCATAGGTCGTCGCGATGGAGTCGAACACCTTGCGGGTGATGGTTAACTCGGGCGCAACCTGCTCCGCACGCAAAGCGGAGAAGGGGTGGAAGAGATCGCCAGGGCCATCGGGGTCACCGGTGTGCGCGCCTGCGGGATCATCCAGCCCGACGCCACCGAGCCACTCACGTGCCCGCTGAATGTGCGCCGGCTCAACCGGATCGGCCATCTGCGTACTCCTTCACAACTGCCTCGTCGAACAGGTAGCGGCCCTGAACCATCTCGCCGTCCAGGTCACTGGCTATCCGTGTGACCTGCCGCTTGCTCATGCCGAGAATCTTCGCGGCCTGCGCGGCGGTGATCTTCTTCGCCTGCAATTGTGCAACGCCGCCGCCAAAGGGCCGTCCTACCTGAGACATTCGCGGGACATCGACCAAATCCCCTGCAATCAAGAGCAATTCCTCATGCCAGCGCACTTCCGCAGCCCGACAGGTTCTCCGACTCCTTGATAATGGCTGCCTCGACCGCGCCGATCGGACCCACCGGACGCGTCAATTGCAGGCTGGTGCACCTGCTGGTGAACCACACTGGCCTGCCGCTGGCGTCGACCAAGTCGGGCACGCTGCGGCTTTCGACCGACTCGCAGGGCCTGCTGTCGGAGGCAAAGCTCTTGACTATCAACTCCGACGTCCCGTGGTCGTACCGCTCGAGGAACCCAGCCCGCTCCTGACTACGGACCTCACGCCGATAGAGCTTGTTCGCCGCCGTGCACTGCAGACAGCGACACCCTTGGACATAGCGGCTACGCGTCCCATGCCGAGATACCGTCATTTGTCACACTCCACGTTGCGCCACCACAATTTTGTGGGCTGAAACCTTTTGCTGCACAATGGTTTTCCGATCGAAGACGTGTGCGAGCGATTGACACCGACGCACCTCCGCGCGATAAGGTTTGGAGACAGCCATGGTGCCTTGCTGCGCGGTGTGGACTTTCGACCCACCCCTCCCCCCGGCTGCCACGGACGGTGGCGGAGGGTCGCGGCTACAGCGTCCACACACGCCGAGTGCTTGGCCGGGGCAAGCGATCTCGCCGTCACGTCGCAGGCCGCTGACCAGTGCTGGCTACTCATCGCTGCCCAGCCGTGTATCGGTCGCGGATCTGACGCCAATAGTCGGGTGCGTTGCGCCAATCTGGCAAGCAAAAGATGTCCTCGCACTCGTAAGCGTCGCGCATGGCCTGGGCTCCGCTTTCGCTCTTGACGACGAACGCGGGCCACGCCGGTCGAATCTGGGCAGTGGCGACGCAGTTCCAGGGATTGAGGCCTTGCCTGTCCCAGTTCGACGCCGCGAGCTTTCCCCGGGCCTCCACGCGGACCAGGACCAGCCCCACCTCGCAAGTTTTGAAGCGGACGTGGCCGCCCGGCATCAGGTAATTCCACGCCGTCTGAATGTGCCGCACGACCCTAAAGCCGCACTTGCAGCCGACGGCGGGCGATTCGACGTCGGGGTGATTGAGTACGCCCAAGCTCGGATCTCGCCAGCATGATGCTGGCTCACTCCACGCGTTGGAGGGCATCGAGCGGGAGGCGTGCTCCAACCACCACTCGCGCCGCCACCGCTGCCGGGGTTGATCCCGGCGCCGAGGCTGACCGTCATCTGATCAGCGGAGCTGGCCGCGTCGTCGAAATTCTTCTTCAGCGCGTCGGAGTCGATGCTCACGGTTCGACGTACAAGGGTTCCGACGGGCAGAGCTACCAGGTCGCGCCGTCGGCGCTGTCGATGCCGCTGACGCCTTCCGCGGCGCCCGGTGGCCTGAACCTGTCCACCATTCCCGTTGCGGCGCAGAAGTACGCCAACGACTGCATCGACGCCTCGGCTCGGATCATCCTGTCCCATTCCGGCGTCAACATGAGCGAGGACGAGCTCGAGGGCATCATCGCTCCGGGTGGCACCATCGACTCGCAGGCCGCTGGCCTGAACAAGCTTGACCCGCAGGGCAAGTTCGTGGCCATGCAGGGCTCGGGTGGAAGCGTGCAAGCGATGTTCGCCGCGATCAAGGCGTCCATCGACAAGGGCATCGGGTCCATATTGAACGTCGCCCCAGGTAGCTCGCTGGCTGGGCACACCTTCGCGCCAGGGCATTTCATCGCGGCCACGGGCTACAACCCCGACGGCTCCATCAACGTGTCCGATACCGCCGGGGGGCGTGTCTACTCCGTCTCGCAGGACGATGCCTTTCAGGCCACCCGGGGGCGCGGCATCGTGGCTGGCACTGGCGCAGGACCACTCGCCGGCCTATCCGCCCCAGCGCCGGGTGGTACTGGCGCATCGATTCCCGCCAACGCGACGCCCAGTCAGGTTCAGCAAGGCATCATTGCTGCGGCCAAGGCGCGCGGCGTTCCAGACAATCAGATCCCGGGCATCCTCGCCGTCGCCCAGGCCGAAAGCAACTTTGGCCAAACCGGTTTCATGTGGTTCTCAACGAAGACCGCCGACACCGGTTACACGGGAGGCGCCGGGTATGCGAACAACTACGACTCGGCGCTGACGAAGTTCCTCGATAACTACCAGGCTGGCGGTCTTGCCGCGCAGGGCGGTCCGCAGGCCAAGCAGCAGGCGATCGACGCGCTCAACAACGGTGACCCGGGACCGTTTCTGCATTGGCTGCAGTATGGGGTTCAAGGTGCGGTGCCCGGTGCGGGCGGTATGAATTATGAGTACGCCGGGAACCTGCAAAGGGCGTACCAACAGTGGAGCAGTCAAGGCGCGGTACCAACCTATCGAGGCCGTGGCGGTCCGCTCAGCAGTAACGGGATCAAGCTCAACTTCGGTCCGAACCTGCCGGGATTGCCGGGGCAACCGGATGGCCCGAGCACGCTGCCTGACATCGTCGACCAGGCCGCGCAGGACAAGATCACAAACCTGCTCCTGCCATCGGATGCGCCTGCGCCGCAGTCCGGGCCGGTAGGACCGCTGGCGAATCTGCCGGCACCGGCTCTAGGTACGTCCAGCGTGACCAGCACGACTGACAGTGGACCGCGCCCTTGGTTCACGCTGCCGCCTGGCGATGCGCGTGCGTCGAGTCCGTTCGACAACGCCGCTCCTCCCGCCGACGGCTCCGGCCCTGTGAGCATGCCTGCGCCCAATATTCCGATTCCGGCGCTCACGGGTAACTATGAGATCGACTCCCGCAATCTGCAGCTCGTTCAGGCGCAGATCGCGATCGAGGACAAGCAGACGGCGATCAACGCGCAGATTCAGAAGATCGCCGACATGCAGAACGATCCGACGACCGATCCCGCGAAACTGGATGCCGCGCAACAGAAATTAAAGTCTGACCAGTTGAGCCTCGGGGTCGACAAGGAGAAGCTGCAGGCCGATCAGGAGAAGCCGCTCAAGGGCAAGAACAGCAGCATGGAAACCGATGCCCAGCAGTTCGGTGCCGGGCTATTTAAGGGCGTGTTCGACGATTTGGGCTTCGGCAACGTCCTGGGCGGTAAGAGTCCGTTGGATTGGGGCATCACGAAGCTCCTCGGTGGGCTCGCCGGGTGGGGGATCGGTGAGGCGAACCTCTTCGCCGACAATGCGATGGCCGGAGGGCAGACTGGTGGCGGCCTGCCCGGCGGCGGCGGGGGTGTCGGTAACGGCATCTTCGCCGGCCTGCTGCAGAGTGTGACGGGTTTGAGGATGCCCGCGTCGGGTGTGCCCCTGGCGCCGTCCTCAGTGGCTACGTCAGCGGTCGACCCCAACACCATGACCCATGGCCTCGCGAACGGCGCCGCACCTGGCCCGACGGTGTACGACAACCGGATCACCGTGCAAGGCAACACCGTCGCCAACCCCGATCAATTCCTGCCGTCCATCCAAGAGCAGCAGAACGCCCGAATCGGTGGCGCCAACAGCTCCGTCAGCGGCAACCTACCGATCGCGCCAGGAGGGTGAGGGACCGATGACCGCTCCCAATGGCCCACATGACGTCGATAATCCCGATATTGGGTTTAACTTGCGTCAACTACACCAGCCCGCAGGCCACCGAGGAATTGTGCGGCGCCGAACCTCATGGGAGCGCGCGTGATTGGTTGGAAGCCAGAATCGTTCACGGCGGAACAGCGTTACGCCGCTTCGAAGTCGATTGTCCACGCTCAGGTGGCCGTGTGCCGTCTCGACTGCTTCGAGTTCGGGCCGGACAATGCCGATCTGCTCAAGAAGGTGTACCTGCGGATCGATGACTTGTTGTCGATGATCCTCGAGGATTTGGCGGGGATGGAAGGCACCGAGCCGCAGAGGCCCTAGCTTCCGAACGCCTGCTGAATCGCCAGCTGCGCGGGCGTTGCAGCGATCGTCGCCAGGGCCTGGGCGACGAACGGCCATGCAACACTGTTCAACTTCTCCACCCACTTCGCCTTCCGGCTGCTTTTTGCGGTGGCTCGGATCATCGACGCGACCAATCGCTCAATGGCCTCTTGCAAGGTGAATGTTCCGACGGCGTCGTAGTTGGCGATGCACCAGTCCAAGTGGGCTAGCACTTGCTTGACGTGCTGGATTAGCAACACGTCGTCAATAGAGTCGTCTTCGTCCAACAGCTTGCGTACTGAGTCGCCATACTCGCGGACCTGATCCAAACCGCCCGGCTGCATCTCATCGAGAATGCCGGCGAGCTTGTCGGCTAGATACTCGAGACTGCTCAGTGTGAGATCGTCTTGTGCCCGAGACGCGCTGTTCTGCGCTTGCCATTCGTGCGGGTTGTGCAGGGTGAGTAACACCCATTTGTCGTAGTGCTGTCGGTACATCGATGTCTTGTGCCCGGCAGCCTCCATCCGGTCCAGCAGTTCTTCGATCTGATCGAGATGCCGAACGGCGACGCGCTGCTCAAAGGAACTGGCCCAGTTCGAGGTGCCTCTCCAAGTGGTCAGCGTGGCGTGGAGCAGCTCAGCCGGGTTTGACATGGCCGAATCGTAGAACTACGGACCGTCAAGTCGGCGGACCCTGGCCGCGCGGGTAAAACATTCAGTACTTGAAAGCGCCCCTTCACCCTCCTGGTCCCCGACCGCAGTGTCGACTCAGCCGACCCCTGAGCGTGACGGGACCACCAAAGGGTGTCGGCGGCCGTGGACACCCTTAGTGCACGCGCGTCCCTCGCCTTGGGCTAGAGCCGCCGCTCCCGGCAACATCGACGTGGAAGGCGCAAGAGGACATGCTTTAGTCGATAATGTCGGCAACTTTTGTGACCTATGTCACATAGCCAAAGTTGCTATCGGCTATGCCTCGCCCGGGGTTGACAGGCGCGTTTTCTTGGCCGTTTCTACAGGCCTAGCAGCCACGCAGAGCCATTTTTGGGCACGTTTTGAGGTCGACGGACCTGCGCAACTGTGCAGACTTTAGAGGCGCTCTCAGTGGCATCGACGCTGGTCCGAGGCGTGCAGACTCACATGTCACTATGTTTGACACCGCACTAAGCATTGCTTAGATTCGTTGTTACCCACCCAGCCCTCACTGTAGGGCTGGGTCTTTTTTTGTCCTGTCGCCCGCTATGGTCGTGCAGGTGAAAGTCGGCGTCTACGTGGACGCGTTCAACCTGTACTACGGGATGCGGGACGTGTGTGGCCGTGGCACGGCCGGCTGGCGATGGCTCGACATACGCGCTTTGGCGACAAGCCTGGCTAAATGGCAAGGTGCCGAGATCGAGCGCATCGTCTACTGCACTGCATACGTGGACGCATCGGAAAACAGCGCGGCCCACGCAGACCAGTCCGTCTACATCAAGGCGCTAAAGGAACATGGGGCAATCGACGTCCTGCAGCTCGGGTACTACGTCGCATGGCCCAAAAGGCTCCCTCTCGCAAACGAACTGGAGAGCGGCAAGGCTGAGGTGATAGTTCCGACTGGCACAGAATCTTGGCAGGATCTGCCCATCACTGCTCACTTTGAGAGTTTGATGAGCCCAAACCCGTACGGGGACATGTTCCTTGCGACTGTTCGCAACCGTGAAGAAAAGGGTTCTGACGTCAACGTCGCGACACACTTGCTAGCCGACATATTCCTCGGAACAGTCCAGGCTGCGATAGTCATCTCAAACGATTCGGATTTGGCCCTCCCGCTTTCGGTCGCTCGTACGTTAGTTCCGGTCGGAACCGTGAATCCAGGCGCAAAGCCCCTGGCGGGGGCGCTCAAGGGTGATAAAGCCGAGGGGCCCGGGGGCCACTGGTGGCGCACCATGTCGGACCAGGACTACTACAGCAATCAGATGCCTAACCCGGTGGACAGGTTCTATAAGCCAGTTGACTGGTGACAGAGTTCGACCCGCCCCAGCGAGTGGGACGGGGTCGAATAAACAGCACATAGGACGCAAGTCGCGTCTGGCCTCCCCGAATTGTGTCTGTCCTCAACGGATTGGCGAGGGGCAGCCTCCCCGCCTCAGCACCGTGGACCGCCAAGGGTGTCCACGGCCGCCGACACCCTTTGGACATGGATAGCCCCTTACCTTGGGCTACAACCGCTCGACGTAGACGTTCCCGAGCGCCGGGTCCACTTGCCCGAGTAGGCCCTTCACGTGCTGCCGTGCCGCCGCCTCGGTGTAGTGCGAGTGCCCCATGGTGCTGGTCTTGCCGTTCCTGGTCGTCTCGACCCACTCGACCCGCCAGAGCGGGGTACCAACGTATGAGGTGAGGTGCTCGGCTTCGGTCTCGGTGATGTAGGTCAGCTGCACCTTGACGACGCGCTTGGTCAGCATGACCGGCACCATAGCGGCGGCCACCGACAGCCTTATCAGGGTCAACCCTGACAAGGGTGGCGTCTCAAACGCGACCCGTTTTGCGATCCCTGGGGCGGTGGGCGCGCACACAAGCTGGCAAGAATCTGCCAATTGCCTACTGAATGTGAACTTGCATCAACATCGTGGCGATCTGTTTGGTACTTCTTCGTCGAGCATCAAGTGATCTTGATGCGTAGATGCTGACGAGTCGACTTATCTCGGGGGAAAAATGAATCACAAGGTATTCAGCAGTTCCGCCTACATAGTCTGTCGGAGCTGCAACGGCCGAGGCTTCCACTACAACGCCGCCACTCAGCGGTGGGACATGTCGTGCTCCACTTGCGGAGCGAGTGGCAGGGTTCGGAGCGGCTCAATGGGTATGCCTGGTCAGACATTCATTCCTCGCTGAACGGCGGCAACGTACCGAGTTTTTCTCGGCGTTGACTCCTCTCGCGCGCCATTGCCTCCGCAACAGGGCACAGCATCAACACCATCCGTGAGGACGTGTCCGAGATCGGACACGTGAGCCAATCGCCGCCGAGCAGGAACCGACTACGGCGCAGTGCATCCACGGTCCTCAGCACCGTGAACCGCCAAGGGTGTCCACCAGAAGGAACACCCTTTTTACTGCCGTCAGTAAAAAGGGCCGCACATCGAGTGCGACCCTTTTTAGGGTTGATCCGGAAAAGGCAGGTCAGCGAGTCAACCACCCGTCGACCTCATCAGCGGCCTCGAGGATCGCCGCGGCCACCCGACGGGCCTCGGCAGTGGTGCACTTCACCCCGTCGATGTTCACCTCGGGGTCACTTAGGGTGCCGTCTCGGTACTGCGCCACGAAGGTAAAGACGAGCACGTCGGCGACCCTCCTGTCCGCACCATTCAGCCAGCGCTCGTTGCCTCTGCGGCTGACTTCGTTCCAGTCAGAAGCGACGTGTGCGCCCGGAGGCAGGGGAACAGGTGTCGTGGTGTCGTGAGTGGTGGTGTTCATCGGGTGTCTCCTTCAATCGGTCTGAGGCAAGCAAAACCGGTCAAACATATTTCGCCCTACAGCGGTCTCAACCGACCTTCGTCTATGCCACTAGTGCACAGCGTCCGGTCACTGATTGTCGCGAAGTACGTGGAGCGGCTCCTCGACCGCAAGGACGTCCCCGGCGGGTAGTGAAGGACGCGTCTCGGGTCGTGC
>JAOTRH010104195.1:0-15720 GCA_034768845.1 Heliamphora exappendiculata
AACTAACCCTTGTGATTTGTGGTGATTTGTGTTGATACTTTATTATAAGAATAAACCCTAGCAAGACACATATATATGATTGAGACTTGAGTTGGGTTTTGAAGAAATTTGATGGGATGTATTAAGTTCATGGGGAATGAACAAAGATTGGGAGTTTGGGTTTTGTTATATCGAGATAAATTGATACAAAATGAACTAATGCTACAATTTTAGCTAAAGTAAAGAATGGTGGAGCCTCTTAATAAAACATGAAATTTTGGGAAAATTGGGTCTTTCATTATGGATTTAGGAGTTTATTGTACAAAAAGGTTTTTGGTTGAATTTCTTTTACTTTATATAAATTCATGTGTCCCAAGGGATGTTTTAGAATGGTTCTTTCTTCTTTTTAAAGAGTTTTACTTTGCCTAAAACGTGTTGAAAAGTACATAGAATCTTTTAAATGTTGAAAAGCAAATTTTAGCTTGAAAAGGGACTTAGAGCACGACAGACCGATCGATCGATTGGTCTATCAAGAGGTCCTTTGAGGCTCTCGATTCCTTTGTGCAGGTGAGGGACCGATCGATCGGTCTCTTAACCGATCAATCTGTCTAGCAGTTTTCAAAGCTTTTTGTGTCTTGTTTAAAGGTTTGGCATTTGGGAGATTTGGAATACCGTTTTCACTAATTAAACCTTCGGTTGGACGTATTAGAAAAAGATTTTGAACTCGTTTCTCATCTTTGTTTAAAAATTTTGGTTGATTAAATGGTAGCTTTAGTGGATTTTGGATTGTAAAGTGGGTTATTGAAGGGTTGCGATTTGACATGGTCATATTATAACATAAACTTTCAAGATTTGGAAAGAATAAATGAGTTTTTAAATATATATGTACATACATATGATGGATGCTTCCTTTTCAAATAATGTGATTACTATTGAATTTAATCTCGTGTTGATACGTTATGAAGTTGCTCAAGAATATGAGAATCATGAGAACTTACATGTTGAAGTGATAATACATGATGCATAAGTTGTGACAGAAAATTTGAGTACCTTGATGAAATATGATATGATTATAGTTGAGTTAACATTTATGTTGGTATTTAGTGACATTGAGTAATGATGCGAACTATGAGAAGCTACATAATGAAACTATTAACTTGAGTTGAAACCCTGTGGTTGAATGTGGAAATTGCATAATGAGGGGCTGCGGTCCTACGGTGAAAGGCCGCGAAGGTTCATGCATAACGAGGAGCTGTGGTCCTGCGGTCCTGCGGTGAAAGCGTGCGAAGGTTTACATTCAAAGAATAAACATGAAAGAAAGGAATGTTTGGAAAAAAGTTTCATGAATGAATAACTTGACGTGCGTGAAAATAAATAATAAATTTAAGGGGCTATTATTTCTATTCTGATTGCATCTATCACACCTCACAAATCATGCACAACACTTAATTAGTCTTTATCCTACAAGTTTTGGATCATGTATATATATCTAAAACCATTCCAAGTTTCAAGGTTTCGGGACAATAGCAGGGCAAAGAATGCATGTGGTAAAGGGGCAGAGGGAAGATCTAATTTTTCTTTGTATTTACACTACATCATGATTGTGTAGAAAGTGAAAATGGATGATTGTAATAATATGTGTTGTAAAAGAACTCTTGAAATTTAAGAATCTTGTTTGGCCTTTGTGACGCATACGTATATTGTTATAAGAAAATATTTTTATTATGGTTATCAAAAGAAATTGGGTTGAGTTTATGGGTTCCCGGGGTTCGGGACGTTACATCTCATGTGACAGAATCGAAAGGAGAAGGGAAAAGAGAACAGGGGCGTCGGCAAAGCAGCAGCTAAAAAAATGGAACATGATCTTCCTTTTATCCCCTACCTTGAAATTCCTCCTTCGATAGACCTTTAATTTGATGTTGATCTCCCAAGTTTTCTGGGGTAAGCTGATTTCCAAGCATTCGAATTTGTCAATAATGGCCGTCAACCAGGAAGAAAGCAGAGGAGGTAACGCGCGGTTGGGTGTCGGACTCGAGATTTAATCCTTATATTCTTTGGAAATGGAATCAAATCTCATCCATGGAACCAATAAAAATCAGCAAGAGAAATGAAGGAAAGGAAGAACTGAAAACAAAACAAATAAAGAAGATGACAGACGCGTCTTGAAAGGGGAACCTTCGGGTCTCTCTTTCTCTCCTCTCTCTCTCTCTCTCTTGAACCCTTTAGAACACTAAGCCAACTTATCAAATTTCAAAACAAAAACAATCAAAAGTGAAGAAAGCATCTTCGGCGCAACAATTAGAAATGCTGATTTACTATTCTTATTTATTTTTATTTTTATTATATTTTATTATTCTTCTTTTCTTTGCTTTCTTTTTCATATTTAATATTTCGGTGTTCCAACACATGCCAAATACAGTATTTATTATCTGACATTATTTTCACAAATTAAATTAATAAATTAAAATGTACACAGTCGTCACAGAATAAGTACAATACTAGTGGTTGCCATTAAAACTCTTAGACGGTTAAGTAAAAAACAAGAGTCCTTACTCTGATACCAATTATTAGTTATAAGTAACGCAAGAGAGGGTAAATTGAGTTTTAAAAACAATAATAACTATTTTTAAAAAAAATTTAAAATTCTTTTAATTTCTCAAACAAATATAGCAAGTAAATCAAGAATTAAAGTAATGAAGAAATTAAAGAGGTTAAGGAGAGAGAAAATAAACCGAATACTAAGATTTACATTGGTTCGATTTCTTTCAAACCTACGACCATTCCTCAAAACTTCCCTTAAGAATTTTCACTAAGATAGAATGTTGAAGGCAAACTGTCAAGATCTTTGATTTGTATACAATTTTTCAAAAAATAA
The DNA here is from genome assembly GCA_034768845.1 of Heliamphora exappendiculata. Lineage (NCBI taxonomy): Eukaryota > Viridiplantae > Streptophyta > Magnoliopsida > Ericales > Sarraceniaceae > Heliamphora > Heliamphora exappendiculata. Next base: position 2,855 of record JAOTRH010104195.1, read on the forward strand.
AAACTGGACGGACAATCGCCGAAATAGACTCCAGATAAAAACGTTTTGATATCGAACGATCAAAAGAAAAATTCGTAGCATCACAGTTAGTTTTAGATGAATACCTTTCGGTCGATTCTTTAACTACGAATTTTGATTCTCCAAGTTGAAGCTCCGAACAAACCTTCTACTGTATTCCCGATGTGATTTCCGAATGTAGTGTAGGCTACGATCCTTCGAAAACTTGTATTGACAAAATTCGATCAATCTTAGACTTGAAAGACAACAACTAAATTTGGTTTAACCTACCCACATATTTATAAGCTACAGTAAGGACCTGTGAAGTAATTATAATATAGATTTCTAATGTAACCCAGATACCTTTCCAGTAATTTCTGCAAATATGAAAACCTCTTAGCGGTTTCTGCAATTATAAAAAGCTTGCAGCGATTTTTACAAGTTTCATAAAAAAACTAAATTGCAGTTTATACGACTAAAGAACTGTAACTGTACTTTTAGTTATAATCTCAAGATCAATTTATATTGAGCTCCTGTTATTAAATGTTTAACTCATCTTCCCACGTAAAGATTTTCGATACCCGTCAATTAAATTTAATTACTAACAATTTAATTTAATCAGTATTTTTAAAATTTCTTAAGCAATTCTGCTTAACTTATTTGCTGGCTAGATAATTAAATTCACCTGCAAGGTTTAGGCCGGACAAAATTAGCTTCCTTAAGGGGGTATCAGCAATCCCGAACAATTGGGATGTGGATTCCGTCAATAATTAATATTCACCATATAATTAATACCGTTATCCAATTCACCGGGACTATTGACTCATTAAAGATCGCACCCTCTAATGAATCAAAATAATAAATATTAAATATATGTAAATAATAATTATTTTGAGATTAAGAGTATTAGCACTCATAATAACCTTGGTTTGTGAATTAATTTATATAGTCAGTATAAAATTAATTACTCCATTGTGGTCCTGTTCAATACACACAAAGTGTACTAACACAGCAAGTCGGAACAATAGACGACAGTATTATCTATTCCCTGTAACTAAGAAAGTCTTACTAAAATTTTGTGCTACAGTTGTGTCGATAGTTTGTCCAATTTCATCTAAGCTGTGAACAAAAACTTATATTCTGCAAGAATCTATAATCTGGTCTTCTATGTGTAAGCCACACTTTACATACCGATTAAATATTGTACAAAATAAAGAACATTCATGCATAACAGTTAAAGAAATGATATTGCATGCATTGCTCATTAAAATTCTCATAAAATAAAAATAATAATTTTATTAAAAAATAAAATTAAATACTAAAATCAACAAAATCTATGATTTTTAGTATACAATCTTAATAACCCTAATGTAGAATGGTTCACGGGCACATTCAAAACCTTTTACAACTTCAAAAAGATCTTATAAAACAATTCTTATTTTTTTAAATCTCTCTTGAGCTCTTCTTTAAAGAGTATCACACACTCTCTTAAGGGATCAAATGTGACTCATCCTCTATTACAATAAATATATAGGAATCAAAGATTCACTCATTCACTCTCTTTAGAAATGATTAGAAATAAATGAATACAAAGAGGTGAGAATCAGTTAAAGGAGTTAATGAGTAATAAATGCTTTCATGAAAATTTGAGCTTTTAATTCAAGCAATAGAATAGTATCTAGATCTTCTAAGTTTCGAAAATTAACTCCTTATATAGCCATCTGATGTAAATGACCGTTGGTGGGTTGTTATAGACAATTAATACTCTGAAATTCAACCATTGGAACCAGCATGAGATTTGAAATCTATCACATGGGTCGACTCAAATTCATTTTGTGTCGGCTCAAAATATCTAGGGCTTGCATCTTTCTCACCCACACGGTGATATTAACTCATGGAGATTTTGGTTTTAACTCAATCATTATTTTAGTTTTTAAGGAGAGACCTTTGGTGTCGACTTATATCGTCTTTGGTGTCGACCCTTTTTGTCTGGTAAGCTACTGAAATTTCGGTGTCGACCCATCTTCGTTTTTGTGTCGACTCAAAAAATTGCAATCACCCTCAGTAGTTTTAGAGTTGGCACATTTTGATCTGATGTCGACTTAGAAAATTGCAGACAGTCACAGTTATTTTAGGGTCGACTCGAAGTCACTTGGTGTCGACCCAAATAGCTTGTTCCCGCAGGGAACCTTTATGTTGACTCATAAAGCTTTAGTGTCGACCCATTTGAGTTGAAGTCGAGAATTATCTTGAAGCACTAGCATCGACCCATTTCGCCTTGGTGTCGACTCATTTTACCCGAAGTCAAGAATTCGATGGATTACTTGGTGTCGACTCAAATAGCGCTGGTGTCGACCCAAAGTAAATCCCATAAGACTAGTATAGGTGTCAACTCAAATCCTTTTTGTGTCGACTCATGTTGTTCGTCTGCGTGGATTCCAGTCCAATACTAAAGGTGTCAACCCAAACTAGTTTCGTATTGACTCAAACGAAAACCTGAAATGTCTTATACAAACATATTAAGGTCTCGACTCAAATTTTCAATGGTGTCGACACACTTACGAGTTGATTTTAATTTTGACACGTGCCATTGTAGACTCGTGTCATTAGGTCAAATTAATTGATCAACCCTGTTGTTTTGTAGTAATTCATATTTTTGAATGGGTTAAGTTCAATAACTTATTGCGGACCTACTCAATACAAATTTTGACCATTTTTAGTTTTCATCAATTATAAAAATTTTATTGAAAAATTGATCAAATGGTAATTAAATTATGTCAAAATCTTAATGTATACAAATTGCCCTCACTTCAAAGATCATTGTATACTTGTTTGCTAGCATCAAAGAGGAGGCATGAAATACTTTTAATTAATCACCTGTACCCTCATTTGTGGACCTGAAGACCAAATCATGAGCAATGGTTTTTTCGTTTTTTTTTGTTGTTTCTTTTTTTATCTTTTTAAAATCATATGCATGGACTGGAATCAACGTATGTGATTGGGTACATCATATTTTTCCCCCAACTAATTTATGAAAAAGCAAGCATTAGAGGCAATATTTTTTCTAGAATCAATCTTCCAATGGTAGGTAATTATTTCAGCAATATTATAAGGTTCGTATTCCTCCTTTCCGTTGGTTTCCAAAGTTTTTCTTTATTTTTTTTCTTTTTTTAAAAAAGAAATAATTTGAAAACCTCTCATTTACTTGTTTGCATTGCCACTCCACAAACAAAAATTAGGAAGATTTAGTATAGCTGGCACTTTGGACACTTAGCATTGCCATGCCGATTAACATCACTATTTTTTAAACCTTTTTTTTTGGCTGACCTGTATTGATTGGCCACAATTTAGAGAAGAAATCCTTTTACTTTAGCAGGAAAAATTGCTGGCTGATTTGGTATTGAAGCTTTTGAAAAAGAAATCAATTTTGGTAACCAAGCCTTTAAGGTAGAATCATAGACAGATGGAGAATCCTAAACCTCCAAAGAAACCACTCTAATATAAAAGGTTAGAGGCACATGTAATTGGATATTTAGAATTTCTTTCTTCTCTCGAAGGCTTCAAGACATCTAACTCGAGCCTCAAACTGCTTTCCAATCAAACATTCCCACCGAAATGTACTAATGTCAAATGGTGTCTTGTTTTGTAATAATAACATGTTAAGAGAGGAAGTCAAGAGCTCAACTTTAAGTCAAGTTGAGATTGGTTGGGAGAGCGTGGATCAGTTCAGTTTCGAGATCTTTTAATTCAAAAATCAAAAATGAGAATTTGATTGTTCAGTTCGAGATCTTTTAATTCAAAAATCATCTGCATGGACTGTAATCATGAGTATTCCTCTACCTCTCAATTGATGGTCCTACGTTGTGAGAAGAGGGTTGTGCTACTTCTAGTAAGAAAAGTTAAGTTTTTAGTTAAAGACCTTAAATTTAATACATTTTCCAAGTATCATTGAATTTGTTTAAACATTAATGCCTGTGATACAATCATTTTGTGAAATCAATAAACAATTAAAAGCTCTTTGCTTTTCAGTAATTCATATATTCTTATAAGATGGTGATCAATCGGATGCATAATTTGTTATTTATTCATTTCTTTGCTGTAATTATTTCATTCATTGATGTACAAACTTTGTTATTAAATGATTTCTTCATTTTTTTATTGGGCGAAAAGCATTAAAACAAATTATCTATAGATTTCCTGCAGCACAGTGAATCCCGCTGGGATCCTCTGAAAAAGTCATAAATAATTGGACATGAGACACAGATTTTTCAAAACGGGACATCAAACAAGTTTTTTCTGATAAAATAGTATCATTTGATTTTTTTAAAAGATAAAAAGTACATTTTATCTTTAATTTTTCTTTTGTTTGTCTCGATAAGAACAAGGTAGAACAAAAAGATTACCAAAAAAGAAAATAAACAAAATAATCTTACTACCGTCTTATTTTGACTTATTTATCTTGTTCTATTCTTTTTATCTTTTGATCAAAATATTTATTTTTTAATTTATTCTTGACGAGAGAATTTTGAAAAATAAAACTTTTTTGATTAAATGACTGCAAAATGTGAACACAAAATGTCTTGTCCGAAAAGTTCGTTCTCCTGTCTCAATGCATATTAGGACATTGGATGACGTATTGATCGAGATTTTTACTATTAGATCATGTACAATGGATATTCTCATATAGTTGGGTCATGTATTGAGACTTTCAAATTTTCAATGTTTCAAAATTTTCATATATAAAACAACTCAAATACATTAAAAATGAGGAACATAAAAGTTTTTTGAGCAGTGAATCCGAATCCCTTACCCAAATTTTGCTCTTTTTCTTGGAACTAATCTATAAGTACAATTAAACACATTAACCCAACTATTGCATTGTAATTTTCCAAGTCATGATCATGGCACCCAAAGTTTGTCACAGCCTCATCATCTTTTGTTGTTTCCTCCTCTTCCTATTCCTTCCCCTCCTATCCGATGCAAACTCATTTGATTTAAAAGATGAGGAACCATCACCTTTCGCATTCATCAAGCCTCTTCATGGATTCAAGAAAGGTGATCACAACGTAAAAGGACTCAACAAGCTCAAAAACTACCTTCAGCATTTTGGTTACTTGAACCAAGCCCGACAAAAGACCGACGGCGATTTCGACGATGTTTTAGAGCTAGCCGTCAAAACCTACCAGCTCAATTTCCGAATCAACGTCACTGGAAACCTAGATGCCCAGACGGTGTCAATGATGATGTTGCCTCGTTGTGGAGTTCCAGATATCGTCAACGACACTAACTGGATGCGGCGGGACTGCGCACTTTCTTCCTTCGCCATTGTCGCAGTTAAAGATGTAAGGCACGTAAAGAAGGGAGTCATTTCCGTTCCTCGCCCTACGGCTACCGGTCACGGCTCGAGCTATCTCCAAACTGGTTCTCATTACACTTATACAGAAGGAAACCCAAAATGGCCCAAGCTTCGGCTCAGCTACGCGCTTAAACGCGCCACCCGTCCAGACGCCGTAAGACCCATCAGGCAGGCGTTCAGGAGATGGGCTTCTGTGTCCCGCTTGGCATTTACACGTGGTCCAAGCTTCAGAATGGCGAACTTGCGGGTCAGTTTCGAGCGCCGGGATCACGGGGATGGGCACCCGTTTGATGGAGCCGGCGGTGTCCTGGCTCACGCGTACGCGCCGACCGACGGAAGGCTTCACTTTGACGCGGACGAGAAGTGGTGCGTCGGCGCGACTCCTGGGAGGTTCGATATAAGGACCGTGGCGTTGCACGAAATTGGGCATCTTCTCGGACTTGGACACAGCTCGGATCCTGACGCTATCATGTATCCATCGACTTCGGCTGGCGTGACAAAAGATTTGAATTCCGACGATGTTAAAGGGATTAAGGCATTATATGGTTCCTGAACGAAAAAATGGGATTATGTATTGTTGTAGAATAAGACGGTTTGAATTTCTATGCCTAAAATAGTAACATGCTGTTCAACTATGGCTACATTTTCCAAAATTATATAAAATGTTGTCGATAGACACTAATTTTTAAAACAGAAATACTATGTACATATATATGGATTAAATATTTGGACACACTCCTCTTACATTACTTGAGCCTAACTTAATTTTAGGACCTATATGATGTGAGAGAAGTGCTTGGATTTGTGCCTAAATCAATGGAATAATTAAAAAAATTACAAAAACTTTTTAAGCTTAATCAACTAATTTTAACGTAATTTGATTATTTGTACGAGTATTTTTATTTCACTAATTACTACCATTCTAAATACGTTATGGTACAAGATTATTTGGGCTACCAGAACAAACCAAATTTAAAGAGAGTGAATTTATTCAATTTTTCTTATTTGATTGAACAACAACTCAAAATTCAATTATTTCAACTAAATTAAGTGATCTTTCAAATTGGTCAACACCCAGCAGCAACTCTTTTCAAAATTAAATAGTTCTTTCATTTCCTTTGACACGGACTTAAAAGAGAAAAAAAAAAAGAAAAAGAAAAAGTAATATTGCTACTGTAAATTCAGATTGCTTTGAATCGGACCAAGATTGGAACCCACAATTGCCTAGCCCAAGCATATGAGGGGCTCCGGCCGATTAGGGTTGGGGCTTGTCTCGACTTTGTAGAACAAGTAGAAAATAAAATTTAATGTTAAACAATTAGGTTTTGTTTGGCAACTTAATTTTAGGTTAATTTTTTTTATTTAAAATCACTTTAAGTTCAAAAAACTAAAAGTTAAACTATGAAATTACTTTAAGCCAAAATCTTAAAATAGCTTAATTTAAGTTAAAAGACAAAAAATTTTGCGTATAGTTTGATATAATTTTTTTAAATAATTTAAATAATTTTATATTTAATATGGACCTTATTTGATAGATTTTGACTAGTACATTTTTAAAATATATTTTTTTTATAAAAAATAAATTTATATAATAAAAATTATAATATTTTTAAAAAATATATAAAAAATATGTGAAAAGCAAAAAAGTTAAAAAATCTTGAGTTAAAAAATAAATTTTTTTAACTTTTAAAACTTTAAACTAAAAAATAAAAAATTTAATTTTAACTCAACTTAAAATCAATTACCAAACAAAACGTTAATTTTATCTAAGTCAAAAAAAGTAGCGTAGGTGTCAAAATCCCAACCACCTCTGATTTTAACATGCACCTGCCATTGATGATGACCCATCCACAGACAATAAAAGTAATCTCAAAAGCAATTGTTGAGATTGAAAGGATTAGTACATCCGGAACCACAAAATATAATAATTTTTAAGAGTATTCATATTTTCTCCAAAATTAAAAAATTTTCGTCATGCTTTTTGTTTTGTCATAGTTCAGTAGTAGCACTATCCTAATGTTTTGAATGTTTTCTATTTTTATTTATCAAAAATAATAAATTAATTATCTCGAGATGACGTGTAGTGGCCAATCAAGGAATTTAACTTAAAAGGGCACCAATGTTTTTCTGACCTTGGGCTCATTTGACACGTTATGTATCTATATTAATGGCTTAAAACCATGTTTTAATCAAATCATGAAACCTTTTACTTATTTAAATCAAAGTAAAGAAAATAGTTTAGAGATGATTTTTTGTGTGAAAAAATATTATTTTTTTGAGAATAAGATATTTCTAACTATGATTTTTTTTAATTTTAAAAATACTTCTTTGTATCAGTCTAAAATAAACTTAAGAAAATCATTCCTTTCGCGATGAATTGTTCATTTATTACTTCTTGCATTTGTCTAACCAACGCTAAGTATTCCTCGTCTTGCCTATTTGATATATTTTAAAAATTTTAACTTTGAACTCTCTTTTTTTTCTAATGTATTTTGCGATTTGTTATTTGTAAAAGAATGAATCAAATATGTTTTAAAAAACTTTATATATGTACAAACCTATTGGCTTAATACGCTCATTGGTATAATTATTTATATATTTTGTACAAGAATTCAATACATCTAGTGATATACTAAGAAGAAAAATGTATGCATTTAGAGGTTCTCTTTAAAAATAGGTTGGATTAAGGGGCCATAACTATTATTAAGGTTATATTGGAAAATATCTTCACTTTTTATAAGTAAAACGAAAAAAAGCAAAATTTAAGAAAGGTACTAACTAAAATTATTATGAGTTATTTTAAAATATTTTTAATAATTATAAATAGAAGTAAGAGTCTCAAAACTTGAGAGAGGGCACATGCCTCTCTAGTCCTTCATTGAATTCGCCATTAATGATGCAACTATAGTGTGTGCTGGTACTCTAGTTGGCACTAGAAGTAGTTGTACTTAATTTATGATTAAGCATGTTTAAAATTTCTTAAAATTGTAATTGCTTGTCATAAATGAATTCTAAAAAATGTTATAAACAATAATCTTGATGTCTAAAATCTATACTATGATTATTCCAAAAATATGTGCTATTATTTTAAAATATCTATCATAACAATTGTATTTGTAAAGGATTAAAAGATTGAAATCTACAAGTCTCGTCCATGCTGGCCAGTCAAGTCTGAAATATCGTCCACGTGTGCTTACACAAGAAAGGGGTGAGATGCCCCTTCGGTACTTTACTATTGGACCCTTTGACGATCGAATTAGAGCTAAATATAGAGAAAGAAAGGCTTGAGAGATAATTTTGACAGAGTTTTAACTCTGTATATGGGAATGCATACATTTACCTTCAGATGGACCTCGTTTTATAGGGAAAGTGGGATTTAACCCAAATTGGGTTCTGTGCCCCGACCTGACTTGAGCTGGATCAGGTTGTTCTTTCTTTGTTCGTGCACAGTTGCTAGACCCTGATAGCGACCCATCAAGAGTATTATGGTTTACTCTCATTCTGTATGTTCCTTTTGTCATGTCAAACTGTCCACTCACCATCAGTCCCTGTATAAGTAAGGTCAACCACTCATGACATTCTAATTCTGAGGGTGATTCAGCTGCCTCTAATATGACTATAGGGGTGTCAGATTCAAAGACACCGATATTGAGTTCGGGGGGCTATACCTTGGTATTCTCTTTGCTTAGCGACCATAGGCCAAGTTATCTGGTAGCCGAGCTACAAGGTTACCTGAACTCGAGCATGAGCTCGAGTAACTGAGCTACTCATATGCTCGGCTTTGCATGACTATCATTGAGTTCGGCCATGCCTGGTGCTTGGTCAGCTTAGATATCAAGCTGGACTGTTGTTAGCTAATGTGGCTGCCTGGTCAACCCAATATTCCCAACCTCCCTCAATTTTCCCCATCACCTTACTGTTGCTCGATCTCCCGAGCTGTTGAGAGGTAATGAGATACTGAATGCAAATCATCCTTTGACAGGAGGTCAAGAAGCTTGCTAGACAAGATTTATTGATGTCTCATTCTCTGATGGGACACGCTTTCCCATCAATCAACTACACTTAAGAAATGTCATGCCCTGAATGCCCCCGTACTATCCTTTCAAATGGCATGTCGCCTCGCATGTTATGCGTACGGTGAGATGTGCTCGTTGATTTTGGGAATGTTAGAGGTGGTTTTTCATAAATACCAATTATTTGAATTTATGATAGTGGGGGAAAGCTCGATCATCTCGCGCCGAGCTCTTAAAGAGCCCTAGTTGGATGTTTTTGAATTCGGCAACTTTAAGCTCGGGTTAGCTAACTGCCCGTTTGGGAGCTGAGTTGCTTTGGAAATGATTAGTATCCCTAGCATTAAATTCGCTTATTTAAGGCATATGGCGCATGTTCTCCTAAGCGCCACCCTATGCGCCCTTTCACGCTTTACTTTGAACCCTATGGGATTCTATGTAAGGGGATGGAATCTCATTCCATCACTTTCTTTACTTCTGCTCCCTAACTGCTCTATATTGGCGATTTCCAGCAGGACTTTGACAAACTCTGGCGACATTTGAAGGCTCCTAGTTCTTCATCTCCATTGACTTTAGTTGTCTCTTCACCATCTTCGAAAGTTGATTCAGGCGCTGCCCTTGACATCCCCTCGAGGAAAGATTTATTTTGAGCCTTTGTTCACATTTTTGCATTAACGCCGCTAATCTTGATTGCTAGCACTATTTTTATTGCAGTCATATCTTCTTCTTCTTCTTCTTCTCTCTCTTTTCTTTTTCTTTTTCCAAGAAAAATGGGTTGATTGGCTAAGTATGTCAACACCCCTGAGGGCATGTCAAACTTTCAATGGGAATATGCCATTCCCGACGATGTAATAGTTCGCGTGGCAACCTTGGAAGAAACTTGGGCAACCAAGGAACCCAGGGCATCAGTTTAGCCGCTTCTGGCCATCCGTATGGCCATGGTTGAATTTTCCATCCCTCCCATTGTGAGGGAGGCACTCGCTTTCTATGACTTTTACCTGGCCCAACTTACCCTAAACTTCTTTGTGGTCCTAATGGGAGTGGCTTTACTGAATCGCTAAATGGGCATCGAGTTAGGCATGTGGGAGATTCAGTACTGCTACTCTGTGATGAAAATGAGCAGGGGTAGCAACAAATATTATTTGAGATCCAAGGAAGCTTGGCACATCATGCTCAATCTGAAGGGCTCTCACAAGGGGGAGATAGAAGACTTCGTGGTGATCGGGGAAAAACTCGCAGCTCGGCCTTGGCCCACATGACCCGAGAATAAGAATGTGCCCTACTCAGGCTAGATCCCCAAGTAGCCGAGCTCCACCCCTTCACTTCTAGTCTCTTATTTATGTTTTTTTCTTTATGCCAAGATCCGAAGTGACTTATGTTTTGTTCTTGTTTCAGCTTCCTACTACAATACCTTAGCAAGGAAAGATAAGCATGACAAAGACCATATCAATTATGTGCACCTTAGACGAGTGCTCAATTTTGACTGAGAGGTGTGCACCTTCTCCCAGTTGTACAACGGGGTACACATTTGACCAAATGAGGTCGAACGCCACATCGTGCCCATCAACTAAGCTCAGAGCACCGAAGCTTCGTTATCAATAGTTGTAGCCGAGCACCCAACATCGACAGTTACTGGGCGTACCACTCATACAACTACAGTGGCGAACATGCCTCCACGTAAGCTATTCAACTTGCTTCTCGAGGATCATGTTGGAGGTAAAATTGCCAAGATCATTATTTTTGCAAATAATTTTTGATAAAAATTAATTGTATGGACAATCGCCGAAATGAGTTCTAGATAGAACTTTTGATGTCAAACGATCAAAATAAAAATTTGTGCAATCACAGTTAATTTAGAAGAATACATTATTCTGGTCGATTCTCTTACTACGATTTTGATTCCGAGTTGAAGCTCCTACCAGACCTTCAACTGTATTTCCTTATGCAATTCCTGAACATAGTGTGCGCTACGATCCTTCGAGAACTCATACTGGCAGAACCTGGTCAGTTTTATTCTTGAAGACAAATTATGAATTTAGTTCAGCCTACCCACATATTTATAGGGTTACAGTATTGACCTGTGGAGTAATTATGATAAAGATATATAGTGTAACCCAGATATATATTCAGCGATTTTCTCAATTATGCAAACCTCTCAATGGTATCTATAATTATGAAAACCTTACAGCGGTTTTTATAATTTTCATAAAATACTATATTATAGTTCACATCACTAAAGAAGTATAATTGCACTATAAGCCATAATCTCAAGACTATCTTGCATTGAGCTCCTGTTATTAAATGTTTAACTTATCTCCCCACGTTAAGATTTTCGATACCAGCCAATTAAACTTAATTACTAACAATTTAATCTAATCGGCATCTTTAAATTTCTTAAACCCTTCCGCTTAACTTAGTTGACCACCGAATAATTAAAACTACCTCTCAGTCAAAACTTATAAGCTTCCTTAAAGGATTATCGTCAATCTTGATCATTCGATATGTGAATTTCGTCAATAATTAATATCCACTATATAAATAATATAGTTATTCAACTCACTGGGAATATAAATTCATATAAGATCGCACTATCTAATGAATCAAAATAACGAATATTAAATATATGCAAATCAATAAGTATTTCAAGATTAAGAGTATAAACACTTTCATAATAACTTTGTACTGTAAATTAATTTATATAGTTAGTATAAAATTAATTATCCCAATGTGTCATGTTTAATACACACAAAGTGTACTAGTATAAAAAGTTGAAACAATAAACGACACTATTATCTGTTCCCCGTTACCAAGACAGGCTTACTAAAACTCTATACTATAGCCGTACCAATGGTATATTCATTTCTACCTAAACTGTGAACAAATACTTATATTTTGTAAAAACTTAAAATTTGGTCTTCTGTGTGCAAGTCGTACTCTATACATCAAATTAAATACTATACAAAATAAAGGACAGACATGTGTAACATTAAATAAATGATATTGCATATATTGCTTATTAAGATTCTCCTAAAATGAATAATTAATTTTATTAAAATAAAATTAAATATTAAAAATATTATTTTCAGTATACAATTCTAACAATCTCTCATTTATACTCAAAATCATGCTGCCACACATCTGACTCTCATGCCTTCTACACGACTATCAAAAGTCTTAACTGGTAAGTTCTTTGTAAAAGAATCTACAAGATTGTCTCTTGATGCAATTTTGTTCACAACAACATCACCCTTCTATACAATTTCTCGTATTAGGTGATAGTTATGCTCAATGTGCTTTTCTTTCTTGTGGATTCTTAGTTCCTTCAAGTTTGCAACAGCTCTGTTATTATCACAATAAAGTTTAATAGCCGATTGAACTGAAGGTATCACATTTAGATTCAACAGGAATTCTTGAACCAAACGACCTCCTTAGCTGCTTTAGAAGCTGCCACATACTCGGCCTCCATGGTGAAAATAGCAATGCATGACTGTTTGATACTCCTC
>JAOTRH010104206.1:0-15719 GCA_034768845.1 Heliamphora exappendiculata
GAGATCGGATTTTAATATTGAGAGATTGTCTTTATGTACCTGCCATTAGAAGGAACTTAGTTTTTATTTCTGGATTGACTAAAAACTGATATTTGATTTATTTTAATAACTCTGTGGATATTAAAGATAATAAACGGATTATCTGTTCTGAAACATTGGTGGATGATCTTTATATTATTACTCTAATCTCTCATACACTGCAACTGACTGAAATGAATAACGCATCTACTTTATCATATAAGAGAAAGTTTCCTTCTTTAATGAACTAAATATTTTTTTGGGCACTTTCGCTTAGGTCATATTAATTTAAAAATGATAAACAGACTGGTAGCAGATGGATCTTTGAGTTCATTGAAAGTGGGGGCACTTTCAGTCTGTGAATCTTGCTTAGAGGATAAGATGACCAAAATGTCCTTTTTTGCCAAAGGCCATAGAGCTAAAGAACCGTTGGAAGTGGTTCATTCTTATGTGTGTGGTCCTATGACAATCCGTGCTAGATGTGACTTTGAGTACTTTATCAGTTTTATTGATGACTATTCAAGGTATGGATACATTTACCTGATGCACCGTAAGTCTGAATGCTTTAAGAAATTTAAAGAATTCAAGGCGGAGGCAGAGAAGCATCTAGGTAAAAGTATCAAATCACTATGATTCGACCGTGGTGGGGAATACCTCTTTGGAGAGTTTAAGGACTACTTGTCATCAAAGGGGAATACATCCTAGTTGACTGCACCTGGCACTCCACAGCAGAATGGTGTAGCAGAAAGAAGGAATAGGACTCTTATGGAGATGGCAAGGTCAATGATGAGTTATTCAAATTTACAAGATTTGTTTTGAGGACTCGCTTTAGAGACAGCGGCTTACATTCTGAACTTAGTACCTTCTAAATTAGTACCTTCTACTCCCATAGAATTGTGGACCGGGCGTAAGCCTAGTCTGAAACACATTCAGATTTAGGGGTGTCCGGCACATGTGCTGAAAGGGAACGCCGGTAAGTTAGAACCAAGGACAGAAGTCTGTTTTATTGTAGGGTATTTCAAGGGAACGAATGGTGGACTATTTTATAATCCTAAGGATCAGAAGGTCATTGTTAGCATCAATGCCCGATTCTTGGAAGAGGATTATATTATGGATCACAGGCCCAATAGCAAAATTATTCTGGAAGAATTAAGAGAAAATACCAGTGGAACGAAAGATGAATCACAAGTCACTGATATTCCATTACCTCGTCGTAGTGGGAGAATTATCGGGACTGGTACAAATCAAGAACAGGGTGCTGATGCACAGAGTTTAGATTCTTCACAACCTGTTACTGCTAGTACATAGACACAAATAGTGCCTCATCGTAGTAGGAGGGTTATTTATCAACCTGATCGATATATATTCTTGGGAGAGTCGTTTGACAAAATTCTGGAAGAACTAGATACCGAGCCCTGTAACTACAATAAAGCACTAAAAGAAAAAGATACAGATCTTTGGCAAAGGGTTATGAATTCAGAGATAGAATCTATGTATTCTGATCAGGTCTAGGAACTTATAGAACCACCCAAAGGGCTAAAACCCATTAAATGTAAGTGGATCTATAAGAAGAAGAGAGGAGCAGGCAGAAAGGTTGAAACCTTCAAAACTAGGCTTGTTGCTAAAGGGTTCACTCAGAAATAAGGGATCGACTATGAAAAAACCTTTTCGCCGGTAGCCATGCTTAAGTCTATTCGAATTCTCTTATTCATTGCCACTCATTTCGATTACGAAATCTAGCAAATGGACGTTAAGATAGCTTTCCTTAACGAAAGTCTTAACGAGTGTATCTATATAATATAACCAGACGAATTGATTGCAAAGGGCCAAGAACACATGTTGTGTAAGTTTAAGAGATCCATTTATAGACTTAAGCAGGCATCGAGGTCTTGGAACACTCAGTTTGATCAAGCTATAAAGTCTTGTAATTTTTATCAAAGTCCGGATGAGTCCTGTGTGTACAAGAAGCGTGACGGAAGTGTGGTGATCTTCCTAGTACTTTATGTAGACGATATCTTGCTCATTAAAAATGATGTGGGGGCATTATCTGTGGTTAAAGTATGGTTATCTGGGCAGTTAGATATGAAGAACTTGAGACAAGCTAGTCACATCCTTGGGATTAAGATTGTGCGGGAACAAAAATAAAAGATGCTGGACTTATCACAAGCAAAGTATATCGATGATATCGTTGCTCATTTTAGTATGCAGGATTCCAGGAAAGGGTTTCTCCCTTTCAGGCATGGAATCACTCTATTGAATGATCAGTGCCCTAAGACACCTGATGAGATAGAGAAGTTGAAGGTGGTTCCTTATACTTCGGCAATAGAAAGCCTCATGTATGATATGCTTTGTACTAAACCCGACATCTGCTTTGCCGTTGGCATGGTTAACAGATATCAGTCTAATTTAGGACATGAGTATTGGACTGCGGTAAAGAATATAATTAAGTACCTGAAAATAATTAAGGATTATATGTTAGTTTACCAGGCAAATAATCTAGTACCTTTGGGGTACACAGACTTAGATTTTCAGTCAGACATAGAGCTTGCATTAGGAGACAACTTTGCAGATCCTTTACAAAGAGCTTATCGACTAAGACTTTTGATAATTATGTAGAGGACATGGGAGTCAGATGTATAACAGCATAGTTTTGAGTATAAGTAGGAGATTATTAGGGTTAGTATACTAAAAATCATGTTTTTAGTATTTAATTTTATTTTTTAATAAAATTTATTTTCCATTTTATGAGAATCTATATGAGTAATATATGTGTATCATTTTTAATGGTATGCATGGATGTCCGATATTCTGTATAGTATTTAACCTGGTGTGTAGAGTACGACTTGTACACAGAAGATTAGATTTTAGGTTCTTACATAATATAAATTTTATGTTCACAGTTTAAATAGAACTGGACATACCATCGGTATGACTGTAGCACAGAGTTTTAGTAGGTCTGTCTTGGTTACGGAAAATAGATGATAGCATCGTCTATTGTTCCGACTCTCTGTGCTAGTACACTTTGTATGTATTAAACAGGACATTTGGGATAATTAATTTTATACTGACTATATAAATTATTTCACACCCCAAGATTATTATGAATAGTGTTTATTCTCTTAATCCTGAAATAATTATTAATTTTTGTATATTTAATATTCGTCGTTTTGATTTATTAGAAGATGCGATTTTATATGGATCTATATTCCGGTGAGTTGGATAGCAGTATTATTTATATAGAAAATATTAATTATTGATGGAATCTACTTTTTGAAAGATCGGGATTGACGATACCCCCTTAAAGAAGTTTATAAATTTTGATCGGGGCAAACCCTACAGATGGATTTAATTATTCGGCGGTCAAATAAGTTAAGCGGAAGGGCTTAAGGAATATCAAGATGCCGATTAAATTAAATTTTCAGTAATTAAATTTAATTGGCCGGTATCGAAAATATTAACGTGGGGAGAAATGGTAAGCATTTAATAACAAGAGTTCAATGCAAGAAAATCTTGAGATTATGGGTCAGAGTATAATTATAATTCTTTAGTGGTGTGATTTGTAATTCATTATTTTATGGAAATTGTAAAAATCGCTGCGTCTTTCCATTATTGTAGAAACTGCTGGTAGGTGTCTGTGTTCCACTTGAAGTCTTACTCATAATTACTTCCCAGGTCCCTGCTGTAGCCCTATATTTGTGCATGTAGGCTAAACCTGTTTTATGATCATATCATATATCATATTTTTTTGTCTTTCAAGGCTAAAAATACCTGGGTTCTACTAGTACAAGTTCTCGATAGTCCGTAACCCACACTATATTCGAGGATCGCGTAAGAGAATACAGTAGAAGATCTGACAAGAGTTTCAATGCAGAATCAAATCGTAATTGAAGAATCGATCGACAAAAGGTATTCTTTCAAATTAACTTTGGTTGCACGAATTTTATTTTGATCGTTTGTCGTCAAACGTTTTATCTGGAGCCTGTTTCGGCGTTTGCCTATCCAGTTAATTTTTTACCGAAAATTATTTACAAAAAAAATGATCTTAGCAGTTTTACCTCCTTCACGAAGATCTTAGACCAACCGAACCATGAGCCAGACTCCTATTGGATTCACCGAAAGCCATACCAGAGGACAAGCAGGAATTCCTCAAAAATCTATACCAGTTATTCCAAAAAGACCAAGGGCCCCTAGGGTCCCTTCGGAGATTCGAAGGCGTAGGGACGATGCCTCACAAATGGGAGGCAATTGCGTTAATCTACCACAAGCTCCAGAAGAGAACGGCCCTCTCCTCCATCTTCAAGAGAAAGAGAGAGATTAGAGGTGAGACTAGCAAAGCGAGATAGGAATATCAATAATCTTGAGGAGATAATGAAGTAGCGCGATAGAGAGATCGAAGAACTCAGGCAAAGGATTCAAAGGCAAGAAAACTAGAGGGATCCACGCATAAAGAAAAGAGAGAGTCTCGAACTAGATGAGACCAAACAAAGTCCAGAATCTTATAGCCTGAATCTTCCCCAAAGATGAAGGCACAAGGCACTCGAAGAGAGCCTAAGAAGTTCTAAGCGAACTGATACTATTGGAGTTGAATTTACTCGGCCAAACCCTCAGAGGGTAGCTCGAGCCAAACTATACCCAAATCAAGACCTTCGGTTGTGGTTGAAAAAAAGAATGGATTCCAGTATTCAGCATGATGGTGGCCGAACAGCACAGGATGTAGCAAGGAAATCTCTTGAGCAGATCTTGATATCACCATTAGCCGAAGTTATTGAGAATGCAGATCCACCACGTAAGTTTTCTCTACCAAAATTTGAGATGTATGATGTGAAGACAAATCTAGTAAGTTTTCTCTACCATTAGCCGAAGACTGTTCCCATCCAGTTTAGGAGAAACGTCCCCCAGTTGGTTCCACAAGCTAGCATCCCGATCAATAGTCAGTTGGCAGCAACTGGCTGAATCCTTCACTGCTCGATTTATCACCAACAGCAGATAGCCGAAAAGCTTTGACACACTGCTCGTCATACGGAAGAATGAGGGCAAAAGGATTCGAAAGTATGCTCGCCATTACTGGGAAGCATATAATGAGATAGAAGATTGCAGCGAGCAGTTAGCTGTGGGCATCCTTCAAAATAGGACTACCTCCACTGAACCGTTTAAGACAATCCCTCACCAAGAAGACTGTACTATGTCCGAATTGATGGTGAAAATCGAACAACATGCCAAGGTTGAGGAAGATATAAGCCAAGCCGAACAAAGTGTAGCCTCAGTCAAACAACCAGAGAGGAAGGAAAAAGGACGAAAGGACCAAAAGCCCAGGCAAGGCTCCCAAGAGAAAAAGGAGTCAACGGATTACCAAGCCCTACAAACGGTGTTTAAAGAGCCTTTGCACAAACTGCATGATCTGATAAAAGGCAAGCCTTATTTTTAGTGGCCACCAAAGTTGATTGGTGATCCAAATAAACGAGATTTGAAGAGGAAGTTTCATTACCACCGGGATCACGGCCACCTAACTAGGGAATGCCGAACGTTCAAAAAACACTTAGTAGATATAGTCCGAGCAGATTACCTCTTAGAGTTTATTAACACCAAGAAGACTACTCATGAAGAGAGACCATAGGTACGAGACCAAAGGCCCAAACAAAGGGATGCTCCTCTCGGTGTAGTAAAAATGATTCATGACACTACTGAGTCAATTACCCAAGCAGTTATTCAACATCAAGCCAGGACTCTGGCCCACAAAATGAAAGTGGATGAGGGTAAACGTCGAAGAATAGAGGAGAACTCCAGCCAGAACAAGATGCAAGGGATTAACTTCTCAGACGATGACCTCATGGGAGTACAGTAACCCCATAATGACGCCCTGGTACTTACTTTACGCATTGCCAACTACTACGTAATGCGAGCATTGGTGGAACAGGGGAGTTCAGTTGACATCATGTATTGCAGCCTCTTCTAGAAGCTAGGGCTAAAAGACTCAACACTCAAGAGAAGCATGACTCCACTAATCAACATCGGCATAGACCCGGTGTGACCAGTAGGAAGAATAACTATGCCAGTAAAGGCAAGGCCTACAACGGTAAACACTGAATTCCTAGTTGTCAATCAACTTTCTATTTATATGCTATTGTAGGAAGGACATGGATACATAGCTTGGGAGCAGTCCCCTCAACCTACCACCAATCCCTCAAGTTTTAGATGGGAATGGAAGTAGTTGAGATCAAGGGAGATCAGTACACAACAAGATAGTTCTTCCTAGCCACAATAAAAAACAAACAACAGTACCCTGAGGTGAAAACCATAGAGGTGGATGATGGTCCTACAATCTATGACTACAGCCGAACAGTCAAAGAAAAGGTAGTTGAAGATTTGAAGAAAGTCAGCGTCTCCTTGGAGGATTCAGATTAGTATTTCTTGCTCGGGACAAGCATGACCGAATAAGAAGAAACAAAACTAATGAAGTTCTTAAAAGAAAACTGAAATTTTTTTGTATCGACGCCCTATGAGATGCCAGGGATAGACCCTGAAGTGATCAGTCATTGATTGAACATGGATCCCCAATGGAAACCAATAATGCAGAAACCCAGGAAGTTTGCCCCACTTCATGCAACGGCGGTAGTTGAAGAAGTTCAGTGCTTGAAAGAAGCAGAGGCAATCAAAAAGATTTACTACCCAACCTGGTTGGCAAACATAGTAGTAGTCAAGAAGAAGGACGAAAAGTGGCGAGTTTGTGTTGACTTTACCGACCTGAATAAAGCGTGCCCAAATACTGTTTCCCTTTGCCTTGAATTGATCAGCTCGTCGATTCAACAGCAGGGCATAAGAGAATGCTTTTTTTGGATGCATACCGGAGATACCACCAAATAGCTATGTATCCCCTCGAAATGGAGAAAACTGCTTTCATCACTCCTCGGAGAATGTATTGTTATCTGGTAATGCCGTTCAGACTCAAGAACGTAGGAGCCATATATCAGAGGCTTGCCACTAAGATGTTCGGGAATTTGATCGGCAAAACTATGGAGGTTTACATAGATGACATGGTGGTAAAAACCAAGTATCTGAATATACATTTGGACGACCTAAGAAAGACCTTCAAGATCCTCAAAGCTTACAGATTTAGGCTCAGCACTTCTAAGTGTGCCTTTGGGGTAAGCTTTGGTAAGCTCCTAGGTTTCTTTGTGACTCACATGGGAATAGAGATAAATCCCAAACAAATCACGGCTATTCAGAACCTAAAGAGCTCATAAAATTTGAAAGAGGTTCAGAAGTTAACCGGGATGGCTGTAGCACTCAACCGGTTCATTAGCCGAGCTTCTGATCAGTGCTATTCATTCTTCAAGACAATAAAGAGAGCAAATAAGTTTGTTTAGGATGAAGAAAGTGAGAAAGCCCTCACCGAACTAAAGCACTATCTCTCCTCCCCACCATTACTGACGGTGCTGAACAGTGCTGAAACATTGTTACTATACCTCGCAGTGTCAACTTGGGCTGTCATTGCTGTTCTTTTGAGGTTGGAGGATGAAGTACAAAAGCCAATCTACTAAGTGAGAAAGGTGCTCCTTGATCTAGAAACAAGATATTTGTCACTAGAAAAGCTAGCCTTAGCCCTTATCATAGTATCACGAAAGGTGATTCACTACCTTAGAGCCCATCCGATTAAGGTAATCATCGAATACCCTCTCCAAACCTTACTTCAAAAGGTAGACTTCTCAAGAAGGGTAACAAGATAGGCTGTAGAGCTCGGGGAGCATGACATAACATTCTCCCCAAGAACAACCATAAAAGGATAGATTTTGACCGACTTCATTATCGAGTTCAGCCAGGAAGAGTGTTTGGCTGACATTTGGGGGCAAAACACTGAGCAAGTTAATAAAAATAAAAGATAGAACCAAATACTTCATGGAAATTGTATGTGGATGATTCGTCATGAACAAGGGTGCAGGGGCAAGAATTGTGCTCTATAGGCTTGATGGAGTCCTCATAGAGAGAGTGGTTCGTCTTGACTTTCAAGCCACTGACAACGAGGCTGAATACGAAGCTCTCTTAGCCGGACTTTGGGACATCAAGGAGTTGAAGGCCTAGAAAGTAAAGATTTTCTATGATTCACAATTGGTTGTAAACTATTTTAAGGGGGAGTAATCAGCTAGAGATGACAGAATGTAGGCATATGTTTGGATGGCTCAATAATTGGCTAAGAACATTCCGCATTATGAGATCACTCAACTCTCATCCAAAGAAAACAGCCACGCAGATTCTTTGGCTTGCCTCGCATCAGCAGGAAATTTTGAGGAAAAAAGAGTAATCATTGTGGAAATCCTTTAACAATCAAGCACGACTATTCCCAAATAAGAGCAAGCCTACTATTCAGAGTTGGGTCCAAGCTGGATGGTTTCTATAAGGGATTACTTGATTAAGAACGAGTTTCTGCTCGATCAAAAAAAAGCTCGAATGATAAGGAGAAGAGCATCTCGGTTCTAGATCTTAAGTTCAGGAGATCTCTACAAGAAATCATTCACAGGCCGCTATCTTTTTTGTGTACACCCGAACAAAGTACAAGATCTCTTACTCGAAATCCATGAAGGAATCTGCGGCAGTCATACGGGTGGAAGGTCTCTGGCCCACCGAACAATCTCTCAAGGCTATTTGTGGCCTTATATGCAAAAGGATGCAGAACACCATGTCCAGAAGTGCAAGAAGTGTTAAAGATATGGTCTAAACATACACGTCCCAGCTAAAGACCTCTCGCCATTGACTAGCCCTTGGCCCTTTGCTCAATGAGGAAATGATATAGTTAGTCCCTTCCCAAGAACCATAGGCAACAGAAAATACTTGATTGTAGCCACAGACTATTTCATTAAGTGGGTCGAAGCCGAACCCTTGGCTAACATCAGATATGTTGATGTCAAAAAATTCACATGGAAGAACATTGTTACTCAGATTGGCACTCACCGAGTAATCATTTCTGACAATGGCACTCAGTTCAATAGTTCGATCTTCAAAAAAATTTTCTCAGGCCTAAGCATCAAGAATTACTTTTCTACCACAGCCTACCCGTAGAGCAATGGGAAGGAAGAAGCCACGAATAAAACCATCATTGATGGACTCAAGAAGAGGTTATATGCTGCAAAGGGAAGATGGGTGGAAGAACTTCCCTCAGTCCTTAAGAGGTACCGAATAACACCAAGGAGGCCCACAGGTGAAACTCTATTTTCCCTAGCCAATGGAGTGGAAGCAGTGATACCACTAAAAGTCAGATTGCCAACAATCCGAACAGAAGTCAGCTCGCCCCAACTAAACACACGAGCCTTGGCCATGGACCTAGACCTATCTGAAGAATGAAGAACAATGGCAGCCATTAAATTGGCAACCTACTAGCAAACTCTGGCTAAAGGATATAACAAAAGAGTTAGACATCGTGAGTTTGGCGTAGGAGATCTAGTCTTGAGAAAAGTTCTCGACCACATGAAAGACCCAGTTCATGAGAAGCTCGGCCCGAACTGGGAGGGCCCTTACAAGATTACATCTAAGGTGAGCACTGGAGGATACAATTTAGAAGATATAAATGGTAGGGCCATCCCTAGGTTTTGGAATGTGAACAACCTGCGTAAATTTTATTTTTAGATCTTTAGTTTTCTGTAATTTTTTTTAGCTTGGCAATAAAACGCCATTGTTCTGGAAAGAATTCTTTTTTCAATCAAAGTTTTTAAGGACTAAAACACTTCATAAAAACTTGGGGGCACCTCGAGTACAATATACATCCTCCAGTCAATAAGTTCGAAGACTATCCGAACCAAACTAGCCCCAAGTACGGAAGTTAATCCCACACTTAGAAAGAATAAGCCTAAAAAGGCTAAGTTCAGAGTACATCCAAATTGATTTAGCCCCAAATATGGAAGTTAATCCCACACTTGGAAAGAATCAACCTAGAAATGCTAAGTTCGAAGACTATCTGAACAAAATTAGCTCCAAGTATGAAAGTTAATCCCACACTTGGGAAGAATCAGCCTAAAAAGGCTAAGTTTGGAGTACATCCGAACTAATTTAGCCCCTAGTATGGAAGTTAATCTCACACTTGGGAAGAATCAGCCTAAAAAGGATAAGTTCAGAGTACATCCAAACTAATTTAGCCCCAAGTATGGAAGTTAATCCCACACTTGGGAAGAATCATCCCAGAAAGGCTAAGTTCGAAGACTATTCTGACTAAATTAGCCCCTAGTGTGGAAGTTAATCCCACACTTGGGAAGAGTAAGCTTAAAAAGGCTAAGTTCGAAACCTATCCGAACTAATTAAGCCCCTAGCATGGAAGCTCGATCCCATACTTGGGAAGAAATGGCTTAGCCTAAAATGGTTAAGTTTAAAATATATTCAAAACAATACGAGAAGACAAATTTTTTCATTAAACAAAAGGGGCTGGAACCCTTAAAACTACAAATCAAAAGCCCCACAGGGTAGTACAGAAATAATTATAAAAAAAAAAGAAGAAAAGGGAAAACACCTCAGGGGTAGCGAGAAAGTACTCAGTGGTCTCCACCGGAGTCCCCACTTCTTCAACAGCTAAGGGGGTAGTTTGGATTGCCCCAACATTATCTTCTTTCGCAACAACAACCTCTCCTACCGCTCCTTCTCCTCTCTCTTCTTCTTCCACCTGATGGCTAGGCAAAGGAATCTCTGTGTATAAGGGGAGGATGCCTCAACCTCTGTAGCTTGTAAGGAAGCCTTCCACGCGCTGGCATATATTATATCTTGGAGTTTGGGGATTTGCCCTTTATAGTTCTTGGTAGCCTCGGCCACCCCCTCGGCGTAGGCCTTCCCGTTGGCTAGGGCCAGTTCAGCTTCAGTCTCCCTGAGCTTAGCCTGTGAAGCCAAGAGGAGGTCTTCTTATTCTTCCATAATTTCCAACTCGGAGGCCCTTGCCCGAGCAACGTCAACAATCTTGCTCTTCTCTAGAAGGCTGGTCTCTAATTTGCTTATCTACTTGAGGTAATTGAAATTGGCTTGGCAGAGCTTGGTGAGCTCGCTCTCTTGCGCCTCAACGCGTTCAACCTACAAGCTCTCTCGTGTGGAAGTTTTCGGACTTCCTCCATGTCCGCCGGTAAGAGCAACGCCTTCGACATTCCAAAGGCAGTTTCTGTTAGGGTTGGAATACTGAAAATCACAGTTTTAGTATTTAATTTTATTTTAATAAAATTAATTTTCTATTTTATGAGAATCTTTATGAACAATGTATGCATAATATTTCTTTGTTATGCATGGATATCCAATATTCTGTATAATATTTAATCTAGTGAGTAGAGTACGGCTTGCACGCAGAATATTAAATTTTAAGTTCTTGCAGAATATAAGTTTTATGTTTACAGTTTATATGAAAATGGGCATACCATCGGTACGACTATAGCACAAAGTTTTAGTATGCCTGTCTTGGTTACGGAGAATAGATAATAGCGTCGTCTATTGCTTCGACTCTCTATGCTAGTACACTTTCTGTGTATTGAACAGGGCATTTTGGGTAATTAATTTTATACTGACTATATAAATTAATTCACACCCCAAGGTTATTATGAATAGTGCTTATTCTCTTAATCCTGAAATAATTATTGATTTGTATATATTTAATATTCGTTATTTTAATTCATTAGATGGTGCAATCTTATATGGGTCTATATTCCGGGTGAGTTGGATAACAGTATTATTTATATAGCAAATATTAATTATTGATGAAATTCACATCCCGAAAAATCGGGATTGACGATACTCTCTTAAGGAAGCTCATAAGTTTTGACCAAGCCAAATTCTACAGGTGGATATAATTATCCGGAAGTCAAATAAGTTAAGCGGAAGGGTTTAAAGAATATAAAGATGCCGATTAAATTAAATTGTCAGTAATTAAATTTAATTGGCGGGTATCAAAAATCTTAACGTGGGAAGAAATGGTAAGCACTTAATAACAAAAGCTCAATGCAAGAAGGTCTTGAGATTATGAGTCAGAGTGCAATTACAGTTCTTTAGTGGTGTGAACTGTAATTCAGTATTTTATAAAAATTGCAGAAACCGCTGCGTCTTTTCATAATTGCAGAAATCGCTGGTAGGTATCTGTATTCCACTGAAATTTTTACTCATAATTACTTCCCAGGTTCCTACTATAGCCTTATATATATGCGGGTAGGCTGAACTAATTTTATACATGATATATCATATTTTGTCTTTCAAGACTAAATATATATGGGTTCTGTCGGTACGAGTTCCCGATAGTCCGTAGCTCACACTACATTCGAGGATCGCGTAAGGGAATACAGTAGAAGATCTGACAGGAGTTTCAACTCAGAATCAAATCGTAGTTGAAGAATAGATCAACAAAAAGGTATTCTTCTAAATTAGCTTTGGTTGCACGGGTTTTATTTTGATCGTTCGACGTCAAAAGTTTTATCTGGAGCCCGTTTCGGCGTTTGCCCGCCCAGTTAATTTTTTACCGAAAATCGTTTACAAAAATAATGATCTTGGCAGTATTGCATCCAACAATTGGTATCAGAGCATTTTTATTTTTTGTTTACGGTTATCGAGGTCGGGTAGTTTTAGAACTGTTGCTAACTTTGTTTTGTAAGCGTTTTAAATTTCGATTTTATAATCATCCTTTATTTTCATGTTTGATTGAATGCGTAGATGATGATTTATTTAATTTTTATTCACGGGATTTGACCGTGATAGATTAATTTTTTTTAAATCGAATGTGAACCTACGGAATATAGATTTCGATGTAAAAAAAAATTTTTTTTTTAAGTTTTTTTTTTAGTTTACTAGAAAGAAAAAAAATAAGAACAGGTATGAAAGAACAAAGGCGGCGGCAACCGGCGGCGGTTGGCGGTTTTAGCCACGATTTTTGGTTGCTTCACAGTTTTTTTTTTAAAGTTTTTTTTTTCTGGATAAAATATTTATAAAAAAAAAGGAGAAAAGAAGCTTCCAAACGCAGCCTTAGGCTGTGATTTTTCTTCCAACAAAGCCAAACAGCACCAGGCTGTTTCGGTGCAAAACAAGCGCTAGTTTTCCAACTTCAAAGCATTATTCGGTGCAAAGTTTGGCCAACAGAAGCAGCGCAAAGCCAGAGGCGCCAAACGGAGGCAAACACAACCGTGCATTCCAAACAGCCGGCAGTTTCCCAATAGTGGCGCTGTTTATGTTTTTCGAAAAAGCTGAGTTTTTTCCAAACAAAGCTCCAAACAGCAAGAGGTTCCCAAACAGTAGCATCCCATAGCAGCGGTTTTCCAGGCGTAGTTTATGTTTTGAAATAACTGTTTCGGTGATCTCCAGGCGCAAATCCCAGGCGGAGCAACGACTTGTAAGGGCTGTTTGGTTGACTTCGGCTATTCCCAATCAGTTTTTTCCAAGCACACAGCAACGTTTCTCATCCACAAATCACGATGCTGGTTTCCAAGGCGCAAGCAGCAATTTCACGGGAACAAAATCCGGTAGTTTCCAAATCAAAGCCGCCAGTTTCCAAACAAATCCACCGAATCAGTATTTGAATTATGTGGAGCTGTTTTCCAAAACAGCGGTGGTTATCCAAATAAAAAGCAGCGGTTTTCAGTCGCCAATACAGTTATTTGAAATAATCCAATGATTTGAAAGAGTTCAATAACTACTTTGTAGTGAAATTCTATAACAACTAAAAGACTAGCAATTTATTTTTTAACATGATACTAAAATTTTTTAAAATTTTGATTCGATCATAAAATCAAAATATTTTTGTATATATTTTGTATTTAAATTTTTTTAATTGCGTGAATAATGTATATATTAGTTTTATTTATCCTGTTAATTTAATTAGTTCGAATATTTAGTTTCAATTAAAATATTTTATAATGAAAAATAAAATTATATTTTTTTAATTTATTAACTAAATAGAAAAATTTTAGATATTTTATTTTTTACAAAATATTACGTTTAAGATGATTTTTTTTAAAATTATATATCTTGGAAAAACGTAGAAATTAATTATGAATTTTGATTTAATTAAATAAAAAAATATTTAATCGAAATAAATTATTATTTTCCAAAAAATATAAAATAAAAAATAAAATAAATAAATACCTTTAATCACTACCTTAATTGAAAAACTAGAGGAAAAACTGTGCATTTATTAAATTTTATTTGTTACATATTTTAATACGAAAAAGATAGTTTGAGAAATTAGAATCTTTGAAATCGTGTAGACAGAAAGATGTTTGATTCTTTCAGATTGTGTGATTTTTGAAATTAATAAATTTATTTTAATTAAATGAATTTTTATATCCTTAAAAATGTTTTAAAAATTTAAGTGAAGAGAGAATTTATTCACAGATAAATCCCGCGGTCTCCATCACCAGTTTGTATGTGATGCAATTAAACCCTGCGTGTTGGCAGTAAGGCCTTCCTCCCCATCGGACATATTAATTGCAGTATCGCCAGTACAAACCTCCTGTAGAGTTAATTCTGGATAATTGTCAGTGTGGATCACTTCTCTATCTGAAGGCTTCATTACGAAACGATTGATTTGGAATTAGGTGATAGTTAACATTTAGCTGTATATAATAGTATTCTCACAATTTGAGTCACTACTATTATATACTGGACTAAAATTATGTCAGCTATTTAATTTTACTTGGCATGGTCAGTTGCCTAGATAATAAAATTAAAAGGAATTGACATGTCTGGTCTTATGATAGATAGTAGACGTTCACCCATCGTGCCATGCTATTCTTAGATAACCAGGCTGTTGGCGAATTAATTTAAAAATGGTAGAGGAAACCAAATTAAAATGAATTCAAAATTTTACTCATCATAATTAACGGTTTTTAATTATGAGATTCTTAGGATTAAAATAGATTTTAACCCACTCGCTTTAATACTCAAAGAAAATAAATTTATGGGACTGAATTTTGTTGACTGAAAATGTAACTTGGATATAGTTTTAACTACAAATGGTATTCTTTCAGTACCAGAAAATGTGTTTATTTTTTAAAAAGGTTCTTCCTCTGGGCCGAAAGGCATGAAAAAGAAAAAAGTTCAGAAATAGGGAGTCACAATTTTCAGAGTAGTTAGTGGGTCATGGACTGGTGTGAAAAAGTCAAAAAATAGATATTTTCATTACAACCAGACCCGACACTAGAAAAAGTTATGTCCAGTATTTCTCAGAAGACAGAACAAACAGGATAATTTTTGTCACTAGTTGTCGAAACATGTTTAGCAGTGTTATCTACCGGTACTTGGTGTGTAGATACGAAAACTACTAATCATGTCTGCAATACATTACAGCAGGGGTTCCAAGAAACCCGACAACTTGGTGATGGAAAGATTTACCTGCATATGGGCAATAATACAAAGATAACATCAGTTACAGTAACAGATGTCACTCTCAATTTTGGTAGAGATCGGATTTTAATATTGAGAGATTGTCTTTATGTACCTGTCATTAGATGAAACTTAGTTCCGTTTCTAGATTGGTTAAAGACGGATATTTAATTTATTTTAATAACTCTGAGGTTATTAAGGATAATAAAAGGGTTATCTGTTCTGGTACATTAGTACGTGATCTTTATATTATTACTCCAATATCTCTTACACTGCAACTGACTGAAACGAATAATACATCTATATTATCATATAAGAGAAAATTTCCTTTTTTAATGAACCAAACGTTTCTTTGGCACTTACGCTTGGGTCATATTAATCTAAAA
>JAOTRH010104227.1:0-15719 GCA_034768845.1 Heliamphora exappendiculata
CCTAAGCAATTCTGGGGGCATGCCGTGTTAACTGCTTGCTACTTAATTAACCGTCTCCCATCTCAGGTCCTTGGTGGTAAAACTCCGATGGCGGTCTTCTCTCCCGCAACGAGCCTTTTCTCTCTACCCTTGAGAATTTTTGGTTGTCTTTGTTATGTTCGTGACACTCATCCTCAACGAACAAAGTTGGATGCTCGAGCTGTCAAATGCATCTTTCTTAGTTATTCGAGGACTCAGAAGGGGTATCGCTATTTTTGTCCATCTCTCCAAAAGTTCTCTGTGTCCCGGGATGTTGCCTTTGTGGAGTCTACTTCTTTCTTTTCTGCATCAAATTCGGCTGTGTCGGGAAGTGGGCGATCTGATCTTGAACATCTTGATTTTTTAGTGTCTTGTTTGTCTTTGTCCTCTTCTGCAAGTGTTCCTCCTACTAAGGGTCCTCTCCACCTTCTCTTTTCACTCCTTCAGCTTCATTGAAACTTTTCTCTACTGAGCCAATCTCCTCGTCTGCAGATCCTCTTCCCACAGTAAGTGTTCCTTCCCCTGCTCATGATACTCCTATTGTTACTCGGAAATCTTATCACAATTGCAGGAATCATCCTCTCTATACTACCTCCTACAAGGGCCTCTCAGTCTCTTTACAGGCTTGTATCGCCACTCTAGATCAGGCCACTATTCCTCGTATTGTTCCCGAGGCCTTAGCTGACCCCGGCTGGCGGGGTGCTATGTTGGAAGAAATGCACGCTCTTGAATCCACTTCTACCTCGTCCCCCGTTTCTCTCTCGAAATGCAAGCAAGCTATTGGTTGCAAATGGGTCTTTACGGTCAAGGTCAATCCTGATGGTTCTCTTGTCCGCTTGAAGGCCCGTCCCGTTGCCAAGGGATATGCTCAGACGTATGGGGTTGACTATTTTGAGACCTTCTCTCCCATCGCCAAGATGGCATCTGTTCGCCTGTTTCTGTCTCTGGCTGCCACTCGCCATTGGCCTCTGTACCAGCTTGACGTGAAAAATGCCTTTCTTCATGGCGATTTGCAAGAAGAAATTTATATGGAGTAACCTCCCGATTTTTTTGCTAAGGGGGGGTCGCAATTGGTCTGTCATCTCCATCGATCTCTTTATGGCTTGAAGTAGTTTCCACGTGCGTGGTTTGGTCGATTTAGTATGGTTATGCACCAGTTTGGTCTTCTACAGTCTGGCAAAGATCATACGGTGTTCTATAGACGCTCATCTGCTGGTTGTATTTTATTGATTGTTTACGTTGATGATATTGTTATCACAGGTGATGATGCGGTGGGCATTTCTACGTTGAAACAATTTTTGAAATCTCAGTTCCAAACTAAAGACTTGAAAAAATTGAAATACTTTCTTGGAGTCGAGGTAGCACGAGATAAGAATGGTATCTTTATCTCTCATATGAAGTATGTGCTGGACATTGTTGCTAACGCATGGCTTTTGCACGCAAAGAGGGTTGAGTCACCCATGGACCCGAGTGTTAAACTTCTCCCTAATGAAGGTGGTGTTTTTCCTCATCCCGACAGATATAGGAGAATGGTTGAAAAGTTGAATTATCTGATAACAATGACAAAACCAGACATAACCTTTCCTGTGAATGTGGTGAGCCAATTCATGGCTGCACCTCGGGTTCCACATTGGAATGCTGTGGTTAGAATTCGATGCTATATCCACAGTAATCCCGATAAGGGGTTGCATTTTAGTGATCACGGCAACTCTATGATGGAAGGGTATTCTGATACTGACTGGGCGGGATGCCCCATTGATCGACGATCCACTTTTGGATTCTCTATATTTATCGGTGGCAATCTTATCTCTTGGAAGAGCAAGAAGCAAGAAGCAAGACGTGGTTTCGAGATCAAGTGTAGAAGCAGAATACCAAGCCATGGCCTTGGCTACGTCTGAGATTTTGTGGCTTCGTCAATTGTTTAGTGAGTTGGGTGATCCCTGTAGTGGCTCAACGAAGTTTTGCGGTGATAATAAATCTGCAGTGTATATTGCCACGAATCCGGTATTCCACGAGCGTACTAAACATATCGAGGTGGACTGCCATTTTATTCGGCATGGGTATCAGAATGGTGTGATCGTCTTCGGTGCGGTTCGTATTGGAGAGCAGTTGGCGAATATCGTTACTAAATTTGTTCTAGATCCTCGGGTTCGATACATATGTAACAAGCTGGGCATATTAGATATATATGCACCAGCTTGATGGGGGTGTTAGTTTTATTATGATTATATTAGATTTATTATTATTATTATTATTATTATCCGGTGTGGTTGAGCACACCATGTCTTATTATGCGGTATCGTTATTCTATAAATAAACCGTTGTGTGCTCTATTGGGGTTAACGCATTCATTTAGCCTAATACTATTCTATTAACAATCCTCACTATAAATAATCGTATACAAAGCGTGCCATTATTTACCTCTAGACCAATCTATACCCTTATTACTGAATTTTGTTTCACTTTACAATAGTCTTATTCAGAACTGAAACATGTGTACTTTTAATTCCATTCGGGGAGTGACTTAAACAACGTTTCCATCAAATACTTGCAGAAGATGAAAGTTCCTCCATTATGTTATTTCAGAGCATATATCCCTAATTGTTTTTGAAATCCAAACATCCTTCACTAATGACCTTTCTGTTACAATAGCTCATTCAGTCGAAATACATAAATGGTTGACAGAATAAAATTCCAACATATTAGGAGTAAGTGTTGTCGAATAAGAATAACTGGAACCCAAAATGAATAGGCTGGCCAGGGGTTCCAATTGGTACAATCAAAGGTTGACTGAATGAAACACCGATCAAGCCTGAAATTATGCAAAAACAGGATTTTTGACTAATTTATGAAAATTCACCTTTTTAATATTATGCAAATTCCTATAACCAGGGCTCAAAACCCATGACCTACGGGTTCATAATATGCCAAAAAAGTAAGGAAACAGAAAGACAATAAAATAGAAACAAATAATATTTTATATATTATTCCAGATAATGAAGAACCTGTTTTTCAGAGGAGATAATACATATAAGTAGACTAGCCAATCATTACAACAAAAGAATGCTCCAAACAGGCGGCAAGACAACATATGGCTTACACATAGCCCACAATATCAAGTAATAAATGACTTACATGCGACTACTAAATGATAAGCAAATGATAAATGGTTCTATGAAGCCACCTCAATACAAGTTGTCAAGTTGGTAAGGTGCAGCTAGCTAAAGAAAAACAAGGCAACAAGCTGCATAAAAGCACCCACCTCAAGCGGCTACATTGTAAGGAAGTTAGTTTACAAGTGACGAAACTAAATTAAAATTAAAATTAATCCGGGTGACAAAACTAAAGTGTAACATAGTTGAAGTCAACAATTAGTTCCTAATCATACAACTCAAATTTTAAAAAAATGAAAAAACTAGCTTCTTAAACCCTTCTCTAAAAGCTTGATTGTAACAGTTTATCAGCATAATATAATTATATCTATGGGTTTGCAACAAGAATCAACATGAGGCTATCAATTTATGCCTTAGTAACATATTAACTGATAACACAAGCGCAGAAGGTTCTTTGTGTGTTCATATTTCTGTTGCAATCATATTTACAGCAATACTATGAACCCAAAAATAAAATTCAAAAACTTACCCAGAAAGTGATTTGAATGGTTAAGATTTATATTTAATAGAATGTGGAATACACTTTACGTGAATCTTAACCATCCAAATCACTTTCTTGATAAGTTTCTGAATTTTGTTTCTGGGTACATAACATTACTGTTATATTTAATTATATACTAGCACCTCCAGGTTTGACATCAACCTTTACCATCAATATCGGAAAAGTAACAAATAAATGTCAAAATGAAGCTAATAAAAAAAAGTTCGCAAATTATCAATGCAGCTAAGATGTACCAACGATGTATTTGAACGAACCCAAGAAGTATCCCCAATGTTATAGAGATGATATGGGCACTGCTCTTTACAATAAGTATTCATGATTTTTTTATTTTTGTGATAAATCAAAGGACATAAGGGTTAGAATTGAAAATATTTGTGTCACAGTGGAATTAACACTAATTGGTGTTTAAATGAGAGAGAACTACTAACCGAGGTTGGGGCGTGAGCAACACAAATCAATAACTAAACCAGAGAGAAACAGTGATACGGCACATAATGAGGCTGATTGCAATGCTTACGAAAGCCAAACAGTGATACGGCACATAATGAGGCTGGTTGCAATGCTTACGAAAGCCAAAGACTCAATTTAACATCAGGTACGATCATAATTCACGAGGAATTTATAGGGAACTATGTGTCATTTAAGTTATGCCCTCAAATCAAAGTTTCGACTTAAGAGGCCAGGAGCTTTTCAAAGTTCAAAGGGAGAAGAGTAAAATAACAACGAAAAATTAGTCTTAGATCCTTAAAGTAGCGTCGGTTTTGTTTTTCATCCACCATACAAAATTTTAACACGCGAAATCCAGTTGCACCTTAGAACAGATAAATTTATCTGTGCATTTTCAAAACATGTATAAAACGCATAGATAAATTTATCTGTCTTGCATAAATAAGCATACAGATAAATTTATCTGTATAAAGAACACTGTGTCTTTTGAAATCACGTATAAAGCACACAGATAAATTTATCCCTCTTACATAAATAAACAGACAGATAAATTTATCTATCAAATTGTGCTTGTTTCACTAAACAGATAAATTTATCTATCTAGCATTTATCAATACTAGAAAGGAACAGATAAATTTATCTGTCAAATTGTGCTTGTTTCACTAAACATATAAATTTATCTATCTAGCATTTATCAATACTAGAAAGGAACAAATAAATTTATCTGTTTAGCAAATTGTGCGTGTTTCACGAAACAGATAAATTTATCTGTCTAAAACTTATATTTGTTTGAAGGAACAAATAAATTTATCTGTTTAGCACTTGTGCTTATTTGACTTAACAGATAGATTTATTTGTTTAACATTTTTCAATGCTAGAAAGGAACGATAGATAAATTTATATGTATGCATTACATATAAATTTATCTGTTGTGTTAAATTTATGTATGTTGTAGGCAATTGAAACTCGCGCATTAAAAATTTTGTTGTTGAACCTTGCACGTTAAAACTTGTTTTTTTGGACTTTTGGCTGAAAGCCCCAAATAACAAATCCGTGAAGGGATTGTGAAGCAATATAGAAATAATGGTTTCAAATTACAGCGTAACTGAAAACAGGAGGTTTCTAACGATGAACAAATATATAGATACAAAAATAAATTAGTAGAACTTATCAGTTAAAAGATAACAAAATTTGGGAAGGGGGGGGGGCCGAGAAGATGCAAATAGGAGAAGAACAAAACATGAAGACAAATCTATGGTCATAAATTGCATAATGTCAAAACTCGAAAAAAAACAAAAAGTTAAATTAGCAGACTAAAATCGCAGCATACATGGATGATCAAGAGAGCTCTCCAAGGATGGAGGAATTGGTTGTCGAACAACCAGATGCAGTGTGTGACCATCTTCCACGTCTAAAACCATATTCTTAAGGAACTCCAATATCCAAAAAAAAAAAAATTTAATGAGTAAAGGCATTTAATGGTAGAATTAAGATGTCAAATCTGTGTCAGACATAAAACCAAAAACTTGAAGACCCTATCCAACAGCACAAATAACACCCCACAATTTTACCATCTAAAAACAATGAGAACATTTAATTTTACCAGACCATGCTTCCAAAATAAAGGGCTGATGATTATGTTATAAGATAACAATCAACTAACGGATCTCCCATACATTGAAGTTCCTCCACATGCATGGAGCTCTAGAAAAAAACATGCTCCGAGCTATTGAGAAACATTAAAAAACTCTCCATCCAGTACAAATAACCAGAGATATGCCCAATTTGTTACAAACAGTTTTGAAAATGTCACCCTCTCATTATAACCAGAGAAGAAACTTGCTTTTGAATACCTGCATAACAAGCACTTAACAAAGCCAAACATAATAGAATACTCACACCAGATGCTGTTTTCAAATAAAGCATCAGTTATATTTACAAATAACAATTCTTGACATCTTGAATCTGCCGACAAAGATAGAGAAGTACATCTCATGTGGTCGAGTACACCTATTGTGAATGTCTATTGAAAGGTCCAAAGACGGTGGCATGATTTCTATGCATGATTTTTTTGGCATGTTAATAGCAAAGCAAATTACACAGCACAATTTGACACTAGAGTTCATGAAGATGCATGTAGAAATCAGGAGCAGTTTCCTAGGTTAAACTGGGGTGACAATGCTTAAGTTAATCAAACTTCAAGTAGAAGATCCTTCTCTTACATAGATACATTCAAGGGGATTAGAAGGAAATAGTCAAATACTGCCAACTAAATGCGTTCAATAATACAAAGACTAGCATACTTGCAAGGCCGTCCTAGTATAAAAAGGAAATAGTTACATTAGGCCTCCATAAATACAATAAAAAAGGATACGATAAGCTGAGAGGAGTTGATCATCCTTCAAAACTTTTCCACGGCATATAAGCCGCTGTTGTTCAGACAGTACGCCAGTAACAGTAGCAATTTGCTCCTTTAATGCAGGAATGGGCACCTGTATGACATTTACAAATAAAGAAAGAAATAAGACATAAGAATAAGACCAGAAAATATTTTAACCGACAAAATTCAAATGTTGGATGTGCACGTAAGTGCCCGCATAAGCATAATTTTGTTCACAGACATGCACAGGCCAACACGAAAGAAAGATCTTGGCCGCCATTGTAAATTTACACAGATCCATAAGAGACAGATTTGGACACCAGGATTATAACTAATTATTTTCTTAAACTGATTAAGCATTCATAATTTTTTCCATAGGGGAAGGGGAATGCTACTAGTGTACTTTAGCCTCTCCTAGAGCGCAGGTGCAATGTTATTTTATTACAAATTTACATAGCAATATCAAAATAGTCCACAAACAAAACAACAATAGGATCTGAAAATAACATTCGAGTTCGATTTTAGAATGCAAAGGTAATATGATTTAACCTAGTAGATACAATGGAATAACAATTGGTACTTACACGTTTATCCACTCGCAGAGTGTAAGTCTGAGAATCCAATGTCTTTATCTTTATCTCAACAGTTGTTTCAGAACAATTAGACTCATTGCATCCAGAAATCATAACTTCATCACCTCCATTATTTCCCATTTTATTCAAAACTCCACTCTATTTCTGAAAAAACTGCACAAGTAATGATTATCATTTGGAATACATTCCAACAAAAGATGTTGGTGCTGGTGGAATAGCGCTACTGGCTACAATAATATCAATAAAAAAATGTACATTATAATACAACACATTTAAACTTCAATGCAGATCTTATTGCATATTGTCGAGCATAAAATCTTAGTTATCAAATAAAAAATCTCAACAAAATTGTCAAGCCTGAAAATAGACATGCACTGAAGATTTCCTTTTAGCAGTTTATTGCGAAAGACATTGTGCTATCAAATATATTATATATCTCCTAAATTAACCATTTCATTATTTATATTTTTTGTCTTAGCTTTTAGCTGTTTTGCAAATTTCTCAACCTAGGTACTCCGTTTTTTTTCACCTGATAAAAGGCTAAATATTCTGAATATTGGTCACTTTTTGGAATATCACGTAATTTTGCTTCTGAGAAGGGACACATTGTTTTATGAATCAGTGGGTTAAGTGCATGGGAGGGGCCTGAGCCATGACACGAGGAGTTAAAAAAACTAGCTCTAGGCTTAGCAATCGAACATGATCCTCTGTGTAGAAATGTTCATCCAGAATTACATATTCATTACATGTGAAGTGTCTTATATCCGCATTTATAAACCATAGGTAAGATATCTCCTCAAAACAAAATGTCCTTTCTCTACTACACATATGCATATGTATCTAAAAAGCCACTTGCAACTACAAAGACGGCCAAAAACAAAAACATACTAATGATTCACAAAGCAGATGAATTTTTACAAAATTCCAAGACCTGACAGAATCAATTACACAAAATAGCTGGTGTACAATAAAAATAAATGAAAATGTATAGACAATCCAAAATAAAATCGTATCATCCTTTCAGAAGCCCTAATGCCTAACAGAATCTACTAAAAAAAATAAATGGAAATCTTGTTACTGCTCCAAAAAGATGTCTATAAAATGATTAATGCAGAGTGTAGATCTTCAACAGTCCCAACAGAGTTTCAATGAGACAACAAAAACTGCCGTATTAAGGCATTTCTATACATCAACATACCCAATCCTCCCCTGTTCCGCGTTAAGCATTTCCAGACCACAAAACTAAGAAAAGGTGATGACAAAAAGAACTACATAAGAAACCATTACTGTTCCTTACCTATCAAAAATACATAGACAAGCCAACAATAGTACCTCATAGGCACATGCATCCACTAGTAGAATGCTCAGATTTAATTTGCGCCAAGGCTAGAGTTGAGCAACATTTGCTCCAAATTTGATTATCTCAAGACTACTGTACCACAAAGCCTGCAGCTATGCTACGCAACATTACCTCATATGCATCATATGGTCCCAGGAAGACCTATGCTTGTTTAACAACTATAAGTATGCTACAGCATCTCTCTTGCTCGACATGTGGGCCTTTCTTGCAGTTTTTATTTACAGTAAAAGAAATAAATTCTGCCGCAGGTTCATGTTTTCTTTTTGATAAGACTCATAAGAGTATATTAAAAAAGAAAGCAACCAAAAGGGGTGCAACATTGTACAGAACTGTAGAAACTCAAAAACAAGACTCAACACCTAAGTTGAGCTCAACCAAAAAGTTAACAAAAAGGACGGGAGATTTGCAATAAACTCCTTTTACACCAAAAATAAAAAGAACATAAAAGTGTCATGTTCATCTGCTGGATAGCGGAATCGGACCCATCAAATGTACGTCTTATTCCTTTCTCTCCAAAGGCTCAAATTATCAGAAGCAAAAGAAAAGAGGGGATAAAAAGAAAACATACATATTGGAAGGTAGAGAGAGAAGTACCAAGAAGTTGCATGAAAAGATAAAGCTAAACTATCACAATACTCCCACCACTCCCTCCAGGGAAGTAGGCAAGTAGGTGCTAGTATTGACTTAAAACACTTTATTAGATAGCACAGACAAGAAAAGAAAAAACATACAAGGGAGAAGAGGTACAACCCTTAGGTGGACGATCCTCCTACTGGGGTGACCAATTTGTTTTCGAACTGCGCTTCCGCGCTCCAAATTAAGAATCTTGTAAGAACCTCGCTCCTATCGGGAAAAAAACTCTCACTCCCAATTAGGATAAAACCTCTCAAACATATAAATCCCAAATAAACAAAACAAAAGTTGTGAATTAAGAGAAAATTTATAGAATTAATAAGATTATAAAATAAAATTAACTCAAATATGTTCTAGTACTTTATATTTTCTTAATATTTATTTATATATACAAAAAAATATGTATTTGGTATTAATCTACAATATGTATTCATATTTTAACATATATTATAATTAAGTAAAAAATATTTTTTAGAATATATAAAATATATAAACGCTACCACAGGCGCTCCCAACCTTAAATTCTTCTATATGCTCTCGCTTCCCACCACCCGCTCCGTGCAACTAAGGTACAACCCAAGATTATGCTTGCATATACATAAGAGTTCACGAAATGTCTTCCATCTTAAGTTTATAGTACGGTCGGCATCGGTTATAGTTGTACCCAATTTGATTCATGCACTCCACCACGGGTACATAAACTGCCAGCTCTAGATATAGATTGTGCACTTCTCACCCAAAAGATTGTAATATTAGCAAACTTTTGTCTGTAGCAAACCCTCAAGTCCATCATGAGTCATGACAAAACACTCAAGTTGTGCATTAGTGATCAAGGAACCAAAAAAACTCAAATGGGCTCAATCATCCAAGATAATTCACAATATAGATAAAGAAAAAAGGAGCCTCTTGCAAACTTAGTTGTACAAAGCAAATAAGGATCATTTTCTGCTTAATTCTCCCAACATAAAGAAAAGATTTATGGTCAAAAATCATATATAGAGGGAATACTCAAAAAGGCAGAGGAGTCGGCTTGAATCCAGAACTTTGGAGAAGACGATCCACTTTGAGCTTGTGAATACAGGATGGAAAGATGTATATTCAAGAGGCAAAATAGAATTAAAGAGCTCGCATCCTTCAATTAAATATGAAGAGAGAAATGGAACCTGGGAAGGGATAAGTTGCACAAAAAAGAGGACAGGGTCAATGCAAGCTGAATGTGGTTAGTCTTCAAGAAAATATGGTCAGCGTGGTGGAAATTGAGCACAGTAGAAGGCACCGAAGATTGACAATAGAAGGTTATCACTAATTCAATTAACACTACTGTCAAGCTACTACCTTCCACTCTAATTGTTGTCAACCTACTCATCATCTTCGTGGTCTTTCACTAATTTTGGTCGAGTGGTGGCTAAAGTTTAGTCGATAGGTTAGTG
The DNA here is from genome assembly GCA_034768845.1 of Heliamphora exappendiculata. NCBI lineage: Eukaryota > Viridiplantae > Streptophyta > Magnoliopsida > Ericales > Sarraceniaceae > Heliamphora > Heliamphora exappendiculata. The sequence continues at coordinate 10,537 of JAOTRH010104227.1, forward strand.
CTTCTTTACTTTGCTTTAGTCGGTCGTGCCATATGTGGTACATCACATGTACAGAGGTTGCAGCCCCTTTGCAATATTAGTGGATTGCTCTTACTATTGGTCAAAGCAAAATTGGAATTAGGATTACAAGAACACCTATACATATGTGTATGTGGGTAACAGAGACCAAGCACATCCTTTAGACCGTATAAGGAGAAATGATCCCTCAATTCACACCTTCATAGACCACGGTTGTTGTCCAATAGCAGTGTTGGGCAACTAAGTTCGTATGGAAAAAGAACACACACACACACACACACACCCCACCCACTCCCCCCGGGCTGACTGGAAAGTATTAATGAAAAGTTGAACTTCGGGGATTTGAGATTAATCCTAGACTCTAGGCCTCCTCAATGCTTTCAAATACATTAGTTAGAACATGACTAATCCAGCCAATTGGAGAAAAAATGCAGACATCATAGGCTGCTTGCCAATAATCATCAACAAGAATTACAACCCTGTCACAGTCACTAATAGGAACCGTAAAGTTAAATAACCAATATAAGCTAAAACATAGAGGTGTCATATACTAGGTAAAAGGTAAAATTGAAGGGACTAATGTATATACTATTGGGACCTTTAGACAACATTAATCGTAGTTTCTTTTTCTTTTTTTTTTTAAGGGTAAGCAAACTATAAGCTGAAAAGCAAAGGAATGCATGAACAAAACAAAAAGTTCTGCTGTATAATTTGTGCTCAATAACAAATTAACATATTCATCATTCAAAGCCATTAATCACTAGTACATTGCTTGAAACCCAATAGGATCAAAGACTCAACCTCAATATTACCTTAATCAAATGACACCCCAAGAAAAGCACAAAATTGATGGAGTAACACAAAGGTCCCTCCAAAAAAGTAATATTGCATCATGAGCAACAAGCATCATTGGTATTGGAATATAGTTCATCCTATACCCGGAGTTCTCTCTCAATACATGATCATCAAAGTTAGCACACTGAGAATCAACCTTTGAAATATAAAGCAACAGAGGTGAGTGAAATCCCTAATCGTCAATGACCAAACACTCGGTGAACGACCAAGTTTTGGAAATAATATGCAACTTTTATGTGACAATCTTGGTGGTTACCACTGATAGGAAAGAGGAGAAAATAATCTATTATTCCAATAATCAAAAAAGACATTAAAACAAAAGTTGACTTACATCAATATATAAAACAAAACCCTAATTTGTCTTAGAGACTAAACTATCTTTTAGCTAATATACGCAACTAAAATACCAAAAATAATCTCACAAAATTGCACAACCACCACCTGTTATGATCGTATTGCAGTGTGATAGGGATTCCCAACCATAATGACTGTAACTGTGCTCTAGTAATCGTTATGGCCTTTATGGAGGAGAACAACCTTAACGTATGTGAAAAGACAAAGAAGACAGGTAAGGACAAAGACGAGGAGAAAGGAAAGGAGAAAAGGGAGTTTCTGAACCAATACGACTACATTTCGTTCGAATAACTGAATACTCGACTTGGCTTGTTGGGCGAACTCAATTTGTCTATGCAATTCCAACAATTCATCATATGGCGGGGAGCGTCTACATATTCAAATCAACGATTTCGATCTCCACAAATTGCTATATTACCATAATAGTAACTAAGTTTGAGTGACCGATCTCCATGTTCTACAAGATTTGAGTTATTGTCAAAATTAGATGAGCTTAGTTCTCTTTATTTTTCAGATTTTCATTGCTTCATATCGGCAAACTTTCATTACTTTCTCACTAGATTATTGGATTATTAACTGATACTCATTTGGCTTTAAGTTCAATTTGTTGAACAAACATAGGTGTCATGTTATGTACTTCTATATAAGTATGTTGGCAGTTGGTATTATGAGCTTATGTTTGTGAAATCGTTATTAATATTTAAATTTCTTTAAAGTTTTTTTACAGAACAAGAGAGAATTTATCCATGAGTACAATCAGTATAATAAAAAACAAATAAATCTTTATAATTTTTTACATAACAAGAGAGTGTTTATCCATGAGTACCATCAGAGAGAGAGAGAGAGTTCATCCATGAGCACAATCAGTAAATTAAAAAAAAATACATTCAACAAAGGGAAAAAACTTCCATAAAAATTTTGAAAGGCAAAAATCAAGATTACGTGCAACCAGGTGTAACATGTCAAAGGTGACCGAGTTGCCGGAAAGGGGAAGGGATTGATTTGCACATCCAACAACAAAGTACTGTCAAATTAGTACATATTTTCAATCTTGGTTTAAAACTAACACCATCCACCAAAAACCATTTTAAGCCCCCTTAAATGTGATTCCAAAATAAAAAGACTGTATATGTAAGTTTTCCTAAAATTATGCAAATCAGTAAAAAAATTCATGGCTCCAATTGATGCTACAATTATGCCGTGGCCGTTACACCCTCGCAAACACAATGCCGCCATTATCATTCCGAGGTTTCCATTGGCATATAAAACCTTGGTGAACTTAAGAACCAAATCAAACTTAACTTCACTGAGCACATCTGTTAAAGTATCCTATCCCACATTGCTTGGTATGAAATGAGTGATCACCTAAATGTGTTGATGTCCCAATATTATATTAAGTGATCGCTTATTCAATACTCAAGCAATTGGGGGTACTCTAACATCCCCCTCACGTGTAGCTATTTTTTGAGGTCTGTCACATGTAGCCTCTTTTTAGGTCTATTATCGTGTCTTTTTTTTTACTTTACTCCTTGAGCTAGAGCTTTGGACTCGATGAGGTATTGGATGCTTGTCCCATTGAGAGTATCTTCCATTCTCTCTTCATGGGAAAGGGTCAATCTCCTCCGAAGCATGCTTCACAGCACTCATTCGTCCTAACCAAATATTAGAATCTATCTCTTAGCGATTCTTTTATCGGCAAATCACCCCTTCCCAACCAGCCAACCCGAGTTGATACCCTTTAATGACCCATCTTTCCTTGCATTTCTGTCCTTGCATTTCTGTTGCTAACTTGGGTCCGACCATCACTTGAATTGGCTTTGACGATCTATAGGTCCAATTGAAGAAACTTTCACGTTAATACCTGCAAAATCAGCTTTCAAGCCAATTCTTTATTGATTGACGCTACTGTGAAAATTTAAAGAACCCTAAAAACCAAGAGACAGGACTAAATTCAATCTTTATGCGAATTCAATAGATCAACCAAAATAATCCAATCACTGTACGGGTTAAATGAGCCAGAAATAAGCACGAATCAACCTTGGATTGAATGCGAAACAAACATAAAACGAATGATTGTTGAGAAATAAACAAAAGAACATCAACACGACCTCAATTCAATGATCAAAGAGAGTGAGAACTGAGAGGTAACCTGTGAAGCGTGAATGAGAAGAACTCGAACTAAAAATCTTTCTTTCGAGCAAAGCGAGGGCAGAGGTATCTCTCTTCGGGGTGATTTCTCTCCCTCCTCCCACTCTATGCCTAGTGTAGTAAATACTCTCTACGTTGTGGATCGTTTATGTACAAATTTCGGTGATTATTTTCGGCACCGTCAAATAGGACTACTTTTTGAGTGGTCAAAACATCCCAATTTTCTTTTCAGAAAATTGTAGATTGAAATAGAAAAATAATGATAAAAGAAATTAAAAATTAAAAATTAATTTACTAAAATAATTTTTTATATATTTTTTTTTATCCAACAAATAATTGAGAGATAGAAATATAGTGGTACCTGGTTAAAAGCGAGAAATTTGATGACAAAAATTTTGAATAAATTGCATCTTCACAATCAAGGTTAAAATATATATAATTATTATAAGATGATTCATATTTTTCAAAATATGTTTTTCTACTCTTAACACATTTTGAAGAGTAACGGTTGAGATTAATATAATGTTAGATTTTATGGTTGAGATATCATATTTTTAAAAATATATTTTCTCTCTTTCTAACACATTTTAAAAATAGCAATTGAGATTAATTCAAGCTTAAATGTTACAATTAAAAACTTGCAATTTTAAAATATCTTTTAATGATAGAAAATTACATGCCATAAAATTTTAAAACTTATTTACCATTTTTGACTCGTTTATTTCTCTTTTCTTTCTCTTTTGTTGCACAAACTAATTCCAAATTCCTCATTCTCTCGTTCAAACAAACTCATTTTAAATTTTAAATCCTTCTCTCTCTCACAAATCCATTCATCATTTCTTTTCTGCCTCCTATTTGTTATACTCACCTCCACTGCATTACCACTGTTTTATGCATTTATTATTATTTGATGTGTCTTTAAATACGGGGCAATTCACTAGTATTTAATAAGAAAGATCATTCAAGTTAATATTTTTTGACTGAAGGAATATTTTTATACGATTTTTATGCATTTTCAATTTGCATTTACATGCCAATTCACAAGCTATTCCTTCATGTTGGTGTTGTTTGTTAAAACTTGAGCCAAATACTTATATTTTATCTCTAATATTACTTTTTTAATATACATCCAAACTTTTATAGCTTTTAATTAAAACTTAAAGATCATAAAAGACAGAAAAATAGCCATTTTGTCCAGAAAATAACTTTTTCCATCTCTAGTATTTTTTTACAAATTATTGAACAAAATTCTTTTACTTTAAAATGTTCTCATGCCGAAAAAAATCGACAAAGTAAATAAAAAACACAAAAATAAAAAATAAATAAAATGATCATTGTTTTTCACTAATTTCAACAAACACCGCCATTGTTTTCTCGATGTACCTTTTCTTTATAAACCTGATACCAACAAGCATGGAGAGCTTATTGAGAATGAATGAGAAGGTGTTGTAGATAGGTAGTTTGTGTTTACATTTCTTTTATTCCAAATGATCTCATATCTCTACTTGCTGTAGAAAATTGAGAGAGGTTTTTCAGGAACTGATAATCTTAATATTCTTTTTATTAATTTGTTGTATTATTATAGAATATATTTATATTATTATGATTACAACTAACTCTCTTTAACCAACTCATTTACAGCTGTACTAACAAATCTCATAACAGACTATTGATAATCTTGATATTCTTCTCATTATTTTGTTGTATTATTACAGAATATATTTATTGTTAGAATCTGTGAATTTCATTGGCCATTGAAATTCAGATTTCACTAGCTGGATCAATTACAATTGGATTGGCCATTCAAT
>JAOTRH010104238.1:0-15719 GCA_034768845.1 Heliamphora exappendiculata
TTGTTAGCGATAACAATCAAAATTCTATGTAAGTAGTACTATACCATAGCACCGTGCCGATCTTAGCATCTTTAGTGGCATCGGCAACAGGTCCACAGTGGGTTGGAGTCTCTCTATAAAAAGGGATGGAGATTATCTATCCAAGGTAAGTTCACTATTCTACATTCTAGCACTCGAAAGCATCCTGGATCGTTTGCTTTGTTAATCATTAGAGTCCTCTTCCAGCCAACGACACTGGTTAAGCATCACGAACGTGTGCTTTTGTGTAGCATCTCCACAAATCATAGAGCTAGTTGGACACATCAAAGTTTCGTTTGTGCTCTCGTTATATTCTAGGCCCTTACACTCCTATAAATCTTGAATCATACAGGAAAATTCAGAGATGCATGCAGTTATCTCGAAGTGAGCATTTTGGGAATGTAAAAATACATAATATTGCGATATGCTACCTAAGGCTCGAGATGATAAAGAGCAAAACGTAAATGTTCAGCCACAGATTAGCTCATAAAAATGGTTATCATATGTTGTGAAAAGTAATACCCATAACAAACACATAAACACAAGAAACAACGGTATACGTGGTTCGGTAAATTTCCTACGTTCACAAGCAGCAAATTATCAATATAGAGAAGGAATATACAATCACTCAACTGCAAAAAAAACTCTCTGTGCTCTTCTCTCACTTGCACTTGCACACTTCACCTCTCTGCACCCACTCTATTTATAAGAAAAAAAAACAAACTATTCATAAACATGCTCAAATCTTGCATGCATGCTCAAGGTTTCCAAATCTTGATAATGTCAAGATTGGCTGCAGATTTTGTGGGCTGGGTGTTTGTCAACAATGGTGGATGTTTGTAGACTATCTTGGATTTGAGCCAAAAGAAAATTTATACAATCTTCAACAATCTCCACCTTACCGAGAATTCTTCTCTCAAACAATTCAATGCTGCATTCAAATGCACCTAGAGGCGCTATGCACCTTCGGGTGCTTAACAATGTGAAATATTGATCAAGTCCAAGCAATGTTGGAACTTGACTCCAGTGACAACCTTTGTCAGCATATCTGTCGAATTTTCAGATGTACTGATCTTCTAAAGCAATATGTCTCATTCTTCTAAAATCTCACGAATAAAATGGAAACAGACATCTATATGCTTCGTGCAAGAGTGATGAACCTAATTCTTTGCCATATGAATTGCACTCTGACTATCACAGTAAATGGTAACATAATCCTGCACAATTCCCAAGTCTTTTACCAATCCCTGTAACCAAATAGCTTCTTTTATGGCTTCTGTAACAGCCATGTATTTAGCCTTTGTCTTTGATAGTGCAACTATTGACTGTAAAGTGGAACGCCGACTTACTGGTCCACCAGCCATCATAAAAACATAACCAGTAGTTGAGCGACGTTTATCCAGATCTTCGGCGTAGTCTGAATCAGTATAGCTAACTACAAGACTATCAAGTGCATCACTTTTCTCAAATTTTAATCCACGATCTACGGTCTCCAAAATATACCGTAATATCCATTTTGTTGCTTGCTAGTGTGCCTTTTTAGGATTGTGCATATAGCCGACTAACTATACTGACGGCTTGAGAGATATCAGGCATTGTGCACACCATAGCATACATCAAGCTATCAACTAAACTTGCATAGGGGACTTGAGACATAAATTCTCGATCCTTTTCAGTACTGTACATCGATGCACTGAGCTTAAAATGTGGGGCCAAAGGAGTACTTACTGACTTTGCGTTTTGATCCATACCAAAACGTTATAGTACCCTCGTCAAATATTGCTTGTGAGTAAGGTGAACTGTGCCTTTCACACCATCTCGTGTAATTTCCATCCCCAAAATGCTCTGTGGTTCTCATAGGTCCTTCATTTCGAACTCACGACTCAGCTGAGTTTTTAAACGAGCTATTTTCACATTGTTTTTACATGCGATCAACATATCATCAACATATAAAAGCAAATAAATGAAGGAACCATCTGCAAGTTTTCTGAAATACACACGATGATCAAACTGGCTACGAGTGTATTTTTGATTAATCATGAAGTGATCGAATCATTTATACCACTACCGAGGTGACTGCTTCAAGCCATAGCGAGATTTTCTCAAACTGTAGACCCATTTTTCTTTACCAGCTTCTTTGAAACCTCTAGGTTGAGATATGTACATCTCTCCCTCTAACTCACCATGTAGAAATGTCGTCTTCACGTTGAGCTGAGCTAACTCTAAATCATACTATGCAACCAAAGCTAGTAAAATACGATTGGATGAATGCTTCACAACTGGAGGGAATACCTCATTATAGTCAATTCCCTTAGTTTGAGAATAACCCTTGGCTACTAATCTGGCTTTGAATCGCACTCCGTCTTTGGTGGCTGGATCATCTTTCTTGGTAAAAACCCACTTACATCCAATAGTCTTCTTACCTTTGCGAAGTGGCACAAGCTCCCAAGCCTGATTCTTGTGAAGAGACCGAATCTCATCACCCATGGTTGTCGACCATTCAGTCCTTTCACTGGATTTCATAACTGCTTTGTAAGTGGTTGGGATATCATTCCGAACTGCTGGTAGTGCATACGTAACATAGTCTATAATCTCTCTTCTCGGCCTATTCACTGCAATTGATTTAGGTGGAGGTGTTGTAATTGGGCTATCAACCTCATCTTGTCCATTCTCTCGTTATCATCTTCTGTCAATATTGGAGTGTACTCCACCCTTGGTGAATCATTAACTGTTTTAATGCTTTCATTAGAGCCTTCATGCTTATGTGGCTTAAGCTTTTTAGACTCATTGAATGTTACGTCTCTACTGATTACAACCTTCTTTGACTCCATGCACCAGAGCCTGTACCCTTTCACACCAGAACTAAAGCCTATGAATTTTTCTTTCTTGGCTCTAGGAGCGAGCCTACTGTCCTGAACATGATAATAAGCAGGGCACCCAAAAATATGCAATGTATCGTAATCAGTAGCATGAGTACCTGACCACATTTCCATATGTGTTTTCCCACTAGTAGAAGTTGGAGGTAGACGGTTGATTAGGTGGCAAGCATATGTCACAACTTTAACCCAAAATTGCATGCTTGCTTAATCCTGCATTTAATAACATGCACCGAACCTTCTCCAATAAAGTACGGTTCATGCATTCTGCCACCCCATTCTGTTGCAGTGTTCCCCGCACCGTGAAATGTCTGACGATACCCTCTTTCCGGCATACATCCATAAAGGGATCTGCTGTGTATTCCCCTCCATTATCTGATCTGAGCTGCTTAAACTTTTTGCCAGTTTGAGTCTCCATCATCTTTTTTCAGTCAAGGAAGATGTTTAACACTTCACTTTTATGCTTAATCGTGTACACCTAGACACGACGAGAATAATCATCAACAAAAGTAACAAACCAGTGTTTACCACTAAAAGATGAAACTTTGGTAGTTCCCCAAACATCGGTATGCACATAGTCAAGAGTTCCCTGTATACGATGGACTGTTGTTCCGAACTTGACCCGAGTATACTTTTCCATTACATAATGTTCGCAGAAAGACAACTTACACGTCTTGGAACCTTTGAGTAAGCCTTACTTTGACAGGGTTTGCAAAGCTTTCTCCCCGGCATGCCCCAATCGCGTGTGCCATAATCTGGTGGTGTCATCATCGATTTCATCTAATTTCTCACATACGGCAGAAGCTCCACCTGCAATAGTGCTTCCTTGTAAGGAGTGTAAGTTGTTTCGTTTGATACCTTTTATGGCCAAAAGAGCTCCTAATACCACTTTGAGAACTCCACCTTCAATAGTGATTCTGAACCCCTTAGAGTCCAGAGTTCTGAGTAGGATAAGATTCTTTCGCATGTTCGATACATACTGAACTTCTGTAAGGACCCTGATTGTTCCATCAAGCATCTTGATCCGGATACTACTTATTCCATGAGTCTTACAGGCGTTGTCGTTGCCCATAAGTACTACTCCACCGTTTATCGCAGTAAAGTTGAAAAACCAGTCCCGATTAGGACACATATGATAAGTACATCCAAAGTCAAGAATCCATTCATCAGGATGGCAAATGAATGATGAACCTGTCAATGTAATATCTGAATCTACATCATCATTGGCAATATTGGCAGTGGAAGGTTTTGTCTTCAGTTGCCCTTTTAGCTTTGGGCAATCTTTCTTCCAGTGCCCTTTATTATGGCAGAAGGTATATTTATTTTTTTCCAGTCTTATTGATGAGCCACCTCGGGATTTAGAGCGAGATCTTCTTCTCTTTCTAGGCTGCTTTGATTTTGATCTTTCCCTTGCTGTAAGAACTTCATTAGATGTTTCTTGATGGACCTGTTTGTCTTTCTTATGGTACTCATTATTAACCAAAACACTAGATACATCGTTAAAATTGATCTTTTTCTTCCCATACAAGAGTGTGGTAATCAAATGCTCATAAGTATTAGGTAAGGAATTTAACAATAGCAAAGCCTTATCTTCATCTTGGATCACGACATCTGAGGTTTGTAGATCAACAAGAATTCTGTTATAATCAATTAGATGTTCGAACATAGAAATATCTTCACGATACTGAAACTGAAAGAGCTTCTACTTCAAGTAGAGGCGGCTCTCTATGCTCTTCGTTATAAATTTCTCCTCCAATTTCGTCCAAATTTTTTTAGCTTTTGACTCCTTCATAACAAAGTATTTCTGATCTTTGGCAAGGCACAATCGAATTGTGCCACAAGCTTAACGATTCAACTTGTCCCAATCTTTGACAGTCATATCCTCATGTATATCTCCCAAGGTAATATTCAACTCTTGTTGGATCAAAACATCAATCACCTCACATTGTCACATGCCGAAATTGTTAGTTCCATCAAACTTTTCAACTTTGAACTTCGTGTTAGACACAGTAATCTTACGTGCATAGCTATTAGAAGCTTCTGACCTTCTTTTCTCAATAGATTATGCCATTAGAACACTTCAAGCTCCACTACAAATAATATTCAGTACTTAAAACGACCAAAAATAACTTGTTATGCTTTAATAAAGCAAAAAAGGAATTTTAGAAGCACAAATGAACAAAACGGAGACCACGGTTGGATCTAGAATGGTTGATTTAGTTGGAAACGACTCCTGGATCAATCAAATTGGACTTAAAATGCCCAAACTAACACCAAAAAAAGAAAGTTTGGGCTAAAGCTGATGTGGCGCTGATGCAGCCGTTGACTGTGCATCAGTGATGACGTGACAACTGATGTGGCAAAAAGGTGGGGCCCACTGCTAGCGTGGCAGGCGATGTGACGCTGATTGGACTTTGATGTGGTGCTGACACTGCGTTGACGTTGTACTGTCGTGCCACCTGTGTGGCGCCTGACGTGGCGTCTATTGTTGGTTATCTTCTCCCATAAAACCAGAGGAGTGCTTTGTTTGGTTTTTTGTAAATTTCAAACTCTTTAAACAGAGCTAGAGGGCTCGTTTTAACTCCGTTTTCGACGTGTAAAATATCGTTGGAATCGTTTTAACAAGATCTACACACTGGTATGCTCAAAACGTAATTTTGAGCAACATGATTTCTGGGTAGCGAGCAAAGAAATGTGAAAAACAATAGCTCTGATACCAATTGTTGTGCAAAGTAATGTCCAGAACAAACACTTCAATACAAGAGACAACAATATAAGTGGTTCAACAAATTAGGCTACATTCATGGACAACAAATTATCAATATAGAGGAGGGATATACAATCACTCAACTCATAAAAAACACTCTCGGTGCTCTTCTCTCACTTGCACTTGCACACTTCATCTCTCTACACCCACTCTATTTATAAGGGAAAAAAAACAAACAAACTATTCATAAGCATGCTTAAACCTTGCATGCATGCTCAAAAGTTTTCAAATCTTGATAATGTGAAAATTGGCAGCAGATTTTGTGGGCTGGGTGTTTGTAAATAATGGTGGCTGTGTGTAGACTATCTTGGATTTAAGCCAAAAGAAAATTTTTGCAATCTTCAACAGCATATGCTGCCCAAGGCTCGAGATGATTAAGAGAAAAACGTAAATGTCTAGCCAAAGATTAGCTCATAAAAATGGCTCAAGTCAGATAACCATTCTTATGAGCTAATATGTGGATGAATAAATATGTTTTGCTCCTTATCATCTTGAGCCTTAGGCAGCGTATCGCAATATTCTGGATTTTTACATTCCCAAAATGCATGAGTATGCGATGGTTTATGTTGTGTAATACGCATTGCAGTGTTTGATTCCACAAAGACACGCTAATAAGAGGGATCAAATGTAAAGCTCAAAACAGTAGAACGTTGTATTGAAACAAATGCTATGTTATCTAGCCACTTGATCAATATAAGGCTCAAATTTTGAACTGAACAGACATCAAGCAAGCCTCCTTCAAATGAGCCTCCTTCAAATGCACCACAATTCTTTTCTCAATTTGTTACAAAGAATGAATATCTATCATGACAAGCATCGGGTGTCGTGTATCCACCAAAGATCGATGCAAGTCTCGAATCAAACACCAAGCAGTACTAAAGTGTCAGAGTAAACATCAATCACATTTAAGTTATTAAATGTTTAGAAAAAAAAGAAAAAAAATTTAACATATTAATTTACGCCTCGCAGAGTTTCATCCCCCGGAGGGTTTAACAAGTTGTTCCCCCCACTCTCAATTGATATTTAATAATAAATTAAATAATTAATAAACTAAAAATAAAAAAATTAATTAATATCTTCATTTATTCCGCATAATTGTTTATATCCTACTAATAAACTAGTTGATCGTGTCGCAGAGCGAGCAACACTCAGTGCAGCAGAGGGAACTTACGCGCAGCGGGAAGACTTGCATCCCCGGAGGGTTTAACAAGATTCATTTTTTTAATATAAATAGATATTTAATAATAAATTAAATAATCAAAAAAATAAAAAATGAATAGCCATGAGGGTTTAATATTTCATCCCCTGAGGATTTAACATGGTTGATTCCCCCATTGAGTAGCCATTAATAAATTAAATAATAAGAAAATAAAATAAAAATCACTAAGATATTTAATTCTAATCTACATATTATTGCACACTCTTTTTAATTTCAATTTCACGTGGAGGAGAATTCCTTCAAAGAGTAATCTATCCCATGTGAGAGGAATATAATATCCCCATGAATAGTATATCCCCTTTGAATTTTGAAATTCAAATGGTAATTTGAAGTGAATTAATATACTATATTTATTGTTTAAAAAAGTAAATGAGATGTTGATAATTTTAATAATCACATTTAACAGTTAATAGTTAATAATAATGTAACTAAATTATTTTTGGGCTTCCAAGTTATGATGGGTTGGGCTTAACTGGAGGTGGGCTGGACTTAACTGGAATATTCCCAACTATGTTCCGTTGTCTGTTTGAATTAAATGAGATCTTGTATGAATATTGTACGGAAGTTTCTCACATAGGGGTTTTGGCTTTACTGTATAGCTATCAACTGAGAAGAATGAGAATGAAAATGAGAATGCTTTCTCATAAACTTTTCCAAAGGGGCATCCCTGTAATTGTAAAGAGGAAAAAATTTAATATATTATTACAGGTTTTTTCCCTGCGTGCCGTTAGGCGCGCCACGTGACCGACATCAACACGTGGGTGACGTCATAAAATAAGTGGGTCCCACAGGGTAATGATTACATTATAGAATATTATATCCCATTGTATGTAGTGGAGTATAGCTGTCACCGATAATATTTAAAAGCAAATAGTAAAAAATACACTACAGTATTAAGCATGAAACGTTTCGCCCATTTTAAATTTTGAAATTCAAATTGGAAGCTTCCTGAGTACGCTATTCCTGTTGTTATAAAACCTTGTTTTGGCAGAGACATTTCGAAGAGGAGAATATGCTCGTGAAGTGGGATAGCCATCTTGGTGACTTTCATTTGTGGTAAAGCCTTTGCTTTCCTCTTTTCTCTCTTACTGCTGTTGATTATATTGACATACAATGTTGTACTGCTTAGAATATTATCCCGTGAATTATGGTCAGTTCATTCAAATGTGTGTAGATCGTTACTTGGCGTGGCAAGTAAGACTGTGGGAAGAGAGCCGACGATTAGTTTTGGCGAAGTTTGTTCCAGCGTGCGTGGAAGAGAGGGAGTTAATATCAAAACTAAGGTATCTGAACAGAAGGATTAATAGAGGTAAGAAGAATTCCATATCTGTAAGAATATCCTCTTTGGAGTATTTCATTAAAAATGGACGGAGCAGCAAGCAGTCCCTATCGTACCCCCTTTGCTTATCGGAGAATGACGAATTTGGGAGGCAGTGGATTTAAGCGTAATTACCGTGGACGTGCTCCGTATCGTCCTTATCTTGGACGCAAACGTTATGTGCTGAATATTTTCAGATATATTAAAAGGATTAAGAGAAGTGCCAAGAAATTACAAATATATGATGAACAGATGAAGAACGTATTATTTAATAATAAAGGTGTGTCGAGGTTGCTTAATGGAATTGATTTGGAAAATAAGAGGTCCGATCGCCAATAAGACAAAATTGTTGTGAATGGGATAAAAATTATTGGGAATGTATCTTTGGTGTCTGAGGCAAAGAAGACTGATGTTGTATAGTATGTCCTATTGTTCATCGTAAGTGACAATACCCTATCAGATGCTGTTCTGACACCGGACAATATATTTATTGGCGTTGGTGAAGGAAATCTAAAGACCTGGATAGTGGACCCTGATCAGTCCGATAGATTCCGAATGCTAAAGAAACTAAGGTATAAATTTATCGGTGGAAATGAGGATAAATATGTTCGGCATAGAATAGAAGTTGTGGATCGCTTCTGTCCTGTTGATGTGTGGACCCTGGTCAGCCCTTTTGAGTGCTTCGACCAAATCACAGTCACCAGATTGGACATTTTGATGCGTTCTGTCGATACATTAATTGAAATCGATTGTTTCATGGAGAATTAGAACATGGGAGGGTTGGAAGGGGAGGGGACGAGAGAGAACGCGACTTGTTTGATAAAATGTCTGACAGAACTGGTGTCTCTGCTTTGAAGATGAAGAAGATGATGGAAAGGATGGTTGGGGAAGTGAGGGGAGGAAAAGGGGTAAGAAGTGTTTGGGATGTTTTCTGTGGAGCCTTCTAGTAATGGCGGTGAGGAGCGCCATCTTTTGTTCTGTCATGGATTTGTAACCTGTGAGCATTAGATGATAAAAAATGCGAAAATTTATTGCCAGTTCGTCTAAACTCGGTGTAGCTTTACACCTTGCACTTGCAAACGCTAGGTGAGTCAAATTTCGGCCTTGATAGTAAATTTCAGTTTTTTGACTTTTTAACTAAAAATGTTTAAAAATTAAAATTATTTGTTTGATACAAAAGTAAAAAAATTCAAAATTTAAAAAATTAAATCAAAACACAAATTTTTAGAATATTTTATTTAAACTTTCACCACTTTTAAAATACAATAATATATCTTATTCATAACTTATTTACTACCACTATCAACTATATATAATTGTTAATATCAAATATATAGAATGGTAAAATTATTCATTTTGAACCAAAAATAAAAAAGTCAACTTTTTATCCAAACAACTAACTTCATAAAAACTAGGTTAAAAACTAAGTTATCAAGCAATCGACTTTGAGCCTTATTTTAATCTTTCCCTATGTTTGGAATGATGATTTAGTTAACTTATTTTTATACTCTGCATTTGGTCTAGTTTTTTTCTTTGTTTTTTTAACTTTAATAAAATAATTTTAGCATTAACCTAAATAAATGTGCTTTTAAATTGCTATTGTTGCGAGAAATTAAAAAAATAAAATTTTTTAACAAAGATAAAAAAAATAAGAAGAAGAAGAAGAAGTTAAGATAAGATGAAAAAAACCAACATAATAAGCTTTGTGGGCCTTTTGTGGCTTTTTTTTTTGTTTTTAATGAATTTTATTTAATTTTTGCTCAAAATATTTTGACAATAAAACATTAAATGAAACGAAAAAAACAACATAATAGGCTTTTCGCTTTTGTGGCTTTTTTTTTAATGAACTTTTTTTAATTTTAATTCAAACAGATATACTTTTAGATTTTTCTAGTTATAAGAAATTGAAAAAATATAAAAACTAAACCAAAAAATAAAAAAAAATTCAAAAAATAAAAAACTCTAAAAAAGGCCTATTAAGCTCTTTAGAGCAAACGTAAGTTCACTACAAATGCACCCCACTTTCCGTTTTCATTATGAGAAATTATTTTTAAAAAAATGTCCTATTTATAATTTTGATTTACTTTTCTTATATGTACACATATACGAATTATAAAAACAAGTGTATTTTTGTAACTTTACATAAAATAAATTAAAATTAGTGTATTTGTATAAAAGAAAAGTGCAAAAATCACTTCTCGTGGTTTTTATGCATTGTTTTTTCTTTTTTCAATAAGTTATTTTTATTTTTTAACTATAACATTTTACCTTTTGAATTGTTCCAATTCAAAAAATGAACAAAAAATAATTGAATAGAAAAAAAAAAGTTAAAAACAAACTAATAAAAATTATGTTTGTTTATTTTCATATATAATGAATTATTTTAAACAAGGGAACTTTTCACCAATATCGTACTTTTATAATTACTTATACATAGATTTCATTTAGAATTTTGTTTTCAACGCAATCCTATTCCCAAATAAGATTCTTACATTATCCCTGCTTCTTATTAGGCGCCAACAAAATGGTAATATTTACATTTCAACTTGTTTATCATAAAATTTTTTACACTGCGCGATGTCATCCACCACCGCCGACCGATCAATCGCCACCATCCCAGTGCGCCACCACCTCCAGCGACCCCATCGGCGTTGTCACCGGCCATCGCCGTCTCACAGCCAGCGCTCTCCGTCTCTCTCTCTCTCTCTCTCTCTCTCTCTCTCTCTCTCATTTTCGTCTCTCTCGTTTCCACCAACAAAATGGTAATATTCCTATTCCAACTTGTTTATCATAAAGATTCCCACATTGTGCGACGTCATATGCCACCGTCGACCGACCAACCGCCGCCGTCTCAGTGCGCCACTACCTCCGGCGCTGTCACCGGCCATCGCCGTCTCACATTCGGCGTTCTCTGTCCCTCTCTCCGTCTCTCTCTCTCGTTTCCACCAGCAAAGGAGGATATGAAGTTAAGAGAAGCTGGACATTCTACTGAATATCCAATTGGGACTTAGATCTAATGAACAGGCAAGAAAAATATACAGATCCAAAGGAGATGCAATAAATAAATAAATCCGCCCATTGATCCCACAAAACTAGCTTTATCTTTAACATCGAAAGAACTAGAATCTCTCTTTTTCATCTCAAATTTCTTCCACGCTTACATTGGAGCACGCCTGATGCTGTAGAGCACGCAAACTCAACGGCAACCAGATCTGAGACGCTGGTGCCGATCGATGTAAAAAAAATTCAAAAAAAATTTGTGAATATTTCCATGTATTAAAATGTTTTAAGTTCTTATGTTTTCATAATGTAAATATTTTATAGTAAACAGTATATTCTGTGACAAATGAGATTGTTCTCATGAAGAATCATCAAACATGATTGAAAGCAATTTCAAAATTCAAATTTAGAATCGTTAACGGATGATAATCCCACATTTTAAGCAAGATAATAGATATTTATTTAATTATACACCCTGATTGACAAGATAACTTACATTTTAAGCAAGATAACTCACATTTTAAGCAAGTTCCTTAATATGAATTATTTGTAGTTGGGTCCTACTTTTAGGAATATTTTCATAATGTGAATATTTTCTAGTAAACAGTATATTTTGTAGCAAATGAGATTGTTTTCATGAAGTATTATCAAACACGATTGAAAAAAATTATACACCCTGATTGACAAGATAACTCACATTTTAAGCAAGTTCCTTAATATGAATTATTTGTAGTTGGGCCCTACTTTTAGGAATATTTTCATAATGTGAATATTTTCTAGTAAACAGTATATTTTGTAGCAAATGAGATTGTTCTCATAAAGTATTATCAAACACGATTGAAAAAAATTTCAAAATTCAAACCCAGAATCGTTAACGGATGATAATCCAACATTTTAAGCAAGATAATAGAGACATTATCCCACATTTTAAGCAAGATAATAGAGATTCATTTAATTATACACCATGATTGGTTCATAGTGGAGTGATGCTCCATCTCTCTCATTAACATGTAAGACAATAATTGACACTTCTCTCATTTATATGTAAAGAAATAACTTACGTTTTAAGATATTGGAATTGAGAGTATAATAGACCATAAAAAATTAGAATTTTTAAAATAGAACATAAGGTAAATGTGAACTTATGAATATGACCCAACACCAATACATTCTTAAAAGTAGGACCTAACTACAAATAACTCTTTTAAAAAAAGTAATATATACACATTTGTCTTTGTCAAAAAATATTTTTTAACTTTTAATTTGTAACTCAACGAAAAATTTACAAATTTTAAACAAATGTGCTTATATCTTTTTACTTGTATTTTCGATTCCAAATCAACAAATATGAATTCTATTACTTAAAATTATAAGTTTACAACTATAATAAATATTTATAATTTTTGCTAAAATTTATAATTATGCCTTTTTAAATTATAATTTATAACTTTTTAATTTTAACTACATCAAACTCCCTCCAAATTATACCAATAGTCACTCTATTTTGTCTCATGAGTGATATTAGATATAAACCATAATTTTTAGAAATTCTAAATTAAGACTATGCTTTATTATAATTGTAGTTATTTAGCAGTTTGACTACATGCACACATTTAAAATACATAACCAATTACAAACCACTGATTCTTATCGGTAAGAACATGCTTCGATTAGAAAAATAAAAATGACATGTATTCTTACTGGTAAGAAATACCAGTCTGTAATTGAAATATGTGTACGTAGACCTTATCGTTGTTTAAAGACAATAATTGATGAGCTAAAATAAGAAAAAAGAAAATAGTATCAAGTGTGTTTGCATTCAATAATTGATGATTTTGAGTGGGCAGAGTTAACTTAGATGGAGCTGCAAGGGGGTTGCTAACAATTTGGAAAATGGGTGTATTCAATAAACTTGATCAGATTTTCCAAAACAAACATAATTTTGCTGCATGGGTTTATGAATGGGGACTTTCCTTGTGTCATTGGAAATATCTATGACCCAAATTAGGAGGATGAAAGGAAAGAGGTATGGAGGGAGTTGTTGGAGGCTAAAAAGAGGTTCAAGGTCTCGGGGTTCCAATGAGGTACTCAAGGTAGGAGATAGGTCAGTAATTTCGAGATTTTTAAGGGGGGTAAGGGATTTTAAGGATCTTGTTAGGTAGGGAGAGCTTTTGAACTTACCCATGATAGGGAGAAAGTTTACTTGGTCGAATCTACTGGAGGTTGCTAAGTTCAGTAGATCTGGTAAGTTCTTGGTACTGCTTCTATGTTTGTCTATCTTTAATTAAAAATAATGTGAATTACCAAAAATCTTATCTAATCATAATCCAGTGCTACTAGATCATGGTGATTGGGACTGTGGACCAAGGCCTTTCAAATCTTTCGATGCATGGCTAACAAAACCATCCTTTAGAAATCTGGTTAAAAAGCCTAGGAATAAAATACTTTCTCTGGTTGGATATATGTCTTGATGAAGGAGTTGCAACATGTGAAGCAAGCCATCAAAAGTTAGACCAAGAAGAACCAAAGAGATGTAAAACACAATATAAAGAAGCTAAATGTTGACTTTAGGTTGGCAGCTATCAACAAAACAAGCCACTATTGGCGGATGAAAAGCCACAGAGAAATGAATTGAGGAAAAAGTTGTGGGAGGAATGTTCATATAAAGAAATGATGTTGAGGCAAAAGGCCAGAGTTCAGTGGTTGACGCTTGGTGACCTTAACACAACCTTCTTCTATAGGGTGACCAAGAAGAGGCAAGGGAGAAATTATATAGGCCAACTGGCTTTTGAAGGAGGAGTGGTTGCACAACTAGTTGAAGTTAAAGAGGCAATTGTTCAGCATTTTTTAAAGGTCTTTAAAAGGGAATCCTGACTCAAATCAAGAATAAAAGAGTCTTAGGGAAATGCCTGTATGCTAGCAATAGAAACATATCCAACTGTGAGGAGGAAGTTTGCAGAGCCATATCCAACTGTGAAGGAGGTAAGGTTTTGGATATGATGGATTCAATTTTACCTTTTCACCAAAAAATAAAAATAAGGCAACGATCAAGGTAGAGATCATGAGATTCATGGAGGAGTCCCATTCAAATGGAAGTGAATGGCATTAATCCCTCTTTCTGGCTTTGATACTAGAATAAGATTACCCACATGAGTTAGATGACTATAGACCCCTTAAGTGGTTCCATTGGTAAAACTCTATCCAAAACTCTAATAGTTAGGCTAAAACAGGTTATGTGTGAAGTGGTGGATGAAGTGCTGACTATGTTTATTAGACGAAGACAATTCCTGGATGGAGTTTTGAATGCCAATGAAATCATTGACCAATGGAAGAAAAGGATTAAAAAAAGGAATGTTCTTTAAAATAGACTTCCATAAAACCTATGATACCTTAATTGGACTAACTTAGTTCATATGCTTGAGGGGCTGCTTTACCATGTCAATATTAATCAATGGGCTTTGGGATGAGTAAGAGAATTAGGCAGGGCGATCCCCTCTCCCCCTTGTTGGAGGTTTGAATGTTCTTATCCAAAAAATCAAACAACTAAACTTAAACAAAGGGGTGAATATAGGGAACAGTGGTATGAACATCACTACTTGCAATTTGTAGACAATACTATTTTCTACGGTGAAAGGACCCTGAAGAGTTGTTGTATGCAGTGTGAGTACTTAAGATCTATGCATTTCTTTAGTTGCTATAAGTTTGAGATTTAGAATAAGGCAAGGGCGACTCTACCTTATGCAATGTAGGGTCAATTGACCATATTAAAAAAATTATAATTATTATAGTGGTATTATTTTTAATTAGAGTATAATTGATCTCATTAAAAAATTATAGTTGACCTCATTAGAAAATTATAGTTAACCCCATGATAATATAAAAACACTAAAAAATATCTCAAACACATCGCACTAAATTATTTATCTTAATATTTATATTTTAAATACTGATGATATATTCCTAGTTTTTAAAATGTTACAATAGAAAGTTTCACAAACTATAAATTTATGCCTTATTTGGCTACTTTGCTTTAAATCAGCATTTTTGCTTAAAGTCTCTTTAAGTCAAATAAGCTAAAAATTTGTTTGGTGAAACAAATGGATAATTTTAAACCAAAAGACAATAGCCTAAAAGCATAGTTTAAAATGGTTTTAAGCTAAAAAGATTTTTTTGTCAGTTTATAAATTTTTAAATTTTATTTTTATATAATTTTATATTCAATATAAATCTTTTGACGAATAGATTTTAAAAATATAATTTTTATAAAAGTGAATGTGTATAATAAAAGTTATGATATTTTTAAAAAATATATAAAATTATTTTATGTTAAAAAAACTAAAAGACTAAAAGGCTCAAAACTTTTGGGTTCCCGAGTGGGACTTTTTGGCTTTTTCATTTTAAGGCAAAAAGTAAAAATGAACCAAATATGTATTAGTTATCGTGTTTTTATATACGACGAATTTTAACTCAACCTACCTAAAATATATATTAGTTATCGTGTTTTTACATACGACGAATTTT
>JAOTRH010104249.1:0-15718 GCA_034768845.1 Heliamphora exappendiculata
CACCCACCCACATTCCCTTACACCATTGCGTACAATTCAGATTTATAGATAAGGTTTTCCACGATAAGAAAAAAGAGCGATGGAAGTCACAGTCGTATGCCTGAGCCACTCCACGCCTTCTCCCGATGTCGCCGTCGTCACCACCATTCATTTATCCTGGTGAGTCCATGAGAATGATCTGAAAGCATCAAAGAAAAAAAACAGTCATTCTAGGGTTTTCGTAGCGATTTGGGAGATTTTGCTCTAGCTCTGATTTTCTAGGATTTTTTGAAGAGAGCTTCGACACCAAGTCATAAGAGATCGGTATTTTAAGGTTTGATTTTGGTTATGATTTTATGTTTGTTGGACCGATTAACTTGTGGTTTGATTTTGTACTAGTTAAATCGAGTAATTTGGGGTTTTCGAGTATCCTGAGATTTGGGGTTTGATTTTATTGGAATTAACACATTGTTTCACTCGCATTCTATGATTCTCAGTCGATTTTGCACTTCTGATACTTGCTTGGAGTTGTGAACATCATATTCATTGTCAGAGTTCAATGATTCCAATATTAATAGTTTGAAAGCTAGTATATAATTTTCTGTAGTTGCAAAATGGGGTTGGGCTTGATTCCAGGTTTGATTTCAACTAGTTAGCCTATAATTGGATTGAATGAAGAGGTGCATCTTATTTTTGTTTCTAATATCATTCCCTTTGCTTTAAATTTGATTCCATGATTGACAATAAAATTTATCTTCAACGCTTTTGATGTGCCAATATCTGCATTTGTCTCAATTGACACTGAAATTGTTAATCTACTATACAGTTGAAATAACTAAGTAGAGTTGTTGGTTATTTGTTATTTGTGCACAAATATTTTTCCTGTGTTTTGATTGTTAAATTCTTTGGCAACTATGGAAATGAACAAATAGCTGTGAGAGAAAGAGAGAGAGGTTAATTTTTTTTAATAATAAATCATCATATGTATTTATGCTTTCATACCTATAGATAGTGGAATTTCTAAGATTTTTATGTGCAAAATTTCAAAGTTGATAGTTTTCTAACACATTGGTGAACTAAGAATGAGGGCAACAGCTAGTGTTTGGAGATCAAAAAGTTGCAGCCATGAGAGCTGTTAAAGAAGGGCGATCTACAACAAAACAGTAGAAACAAATCAATGAGGGAGAAGCAGGAAGGCAAATTGTATTTTTGAGATGAAGCGCCTTTTAAATTTTTTGGGCTAGGTTAGAGAGTTTGATTGAGAAATTAAGAGTTATGATTTTAAGTTCATTCTAGAATTTGAGGTCTGAAGGAACTTTGGCTTATTTATTGTTGTCAACCTAAGTCCGTAAATCTAACAGATTACTTTAACTTTTGTAGCTTAGGTTCATGATGTGAATTACCCTAACAAATTCTTCAACCTCAACATAACTTATGTGAATTGTTTATTGTGTAACTTAGGTTCATGATGAGGTTAGTAGCCCTCTTGATCAAGCTTCAACACAAATACATGAAAGATCCTTTTATAGCGAGTCATGGAATGGAACCTCTCGGTCGAGGTACGTTCTATTCATTAATTTTGTTTTTTTCCTTTTATTTGTGAAACAACATACAATAGACAGTTGCCCGTTAATTACAGTTGGACAGAAATTAGTAAATCATGTGAAAAAATTATAGAATTTTATTTGTTTGTTGCTTGCAATTTCAATAGAAAATGTAGTATTGAAAAATTTCTTCGGTCTTTTTTCATTGTCGTTTGATCAACACTTTTGAGTCAAATCTTAATTTAAGTATGTCGATTTTGAGAGCGAGAGAAAACTATATATGCGGCACATATATTGGTTAGCACAATGCGTGACTAAGAAAGTTGTACACTTTTTTTAAAACCCTACTGGTTGTTCTATAAACAGAAGCATAAAAAATGGATGCAAACCAACTCTAATGGAATGAATACAACCAATCTTCTCTACCAAAAGTAAAAATCTGTTTCAACATGGAAATGTTTGTATTTCTTTTTTACTGATCAATACACTGCACAGAATTTTGTTCTCCTAGGTATCTAGAGTGGCAGATGCTACTACTCTTGTTCAAGTTTTTTCTTATTCTTATTCATTTTGATTTGATTGTCATTGGCTAAGGTTGTTTGTTGCTACTCTTGGTTTGCTATTCTTGGTGCTGCTATGTTGGACATATACAATGCCCAAAAGTGGTTTGTAGTTGCTACTCTTGTTTTTTGCTGCTATGTTGGACAAATTAGAAGTGGATTGTTGTTGCTACTCTTGTTTTGCTATTGCCCTCATTAGGATCAATGTTTATATGATGCAAACATAATATTTGAGACGTTTTGAGTTGATGTTATGAGTTGTTCCTTGTATATTTTCATCCCAAAAAATATCATTTATAATTTTCATAATATACTATAAAGAATTTAAAATTGAATAGATTTTTTTAAATTATTGTCATTTCTATTACAAGTAACAACAATATAAAAGTACTAAGAGAGGACTTCATTTTCTTCATTGGAAAGTTATGAAAGTTTTCACAAAGCTTGCATGATATCGAGTTCTAGCTTGCACTCTCAAATTCACGCAACTTACCTTTTGAACTAGATTGTGTAAAGTTTATTGAATGCTTGTTTTATTTGTTTATTATGAAAAATTTGTGTAATGGATGTTAAGAGTTATTATGGAATATGCAAATGTGAATTCCTCTGCATTTTAAAATTTTGAGTAGTTAGTTTTTATTATTTATTTTAGCAAACATTTGTAGTTGTATTAAGTATTGTGGACATATACAAAGAAAATTATTACAAATTTGCAATATAGATTAGTTTTATTACAAATTTAAACTATGTAATAGAGTAAAATAAATATGAATAGATTTAATAGTGCTCAAAAGTGTCACTAAAAGGAAAGTTTTAGTAGCATTAAATAATTTCAACCATAACTGTTTTGATGCGTTATTAATTTTGAAGATATAGCAACATTTTCAGTTTGAAGCTATAGCGACATTTTTAGTTCATGGAGAAAAATAGCAGTGGTTTAAAATCGTCACTATAAATTATTTCAAAAGCGTCGCATTATGTCCTTTGCCAGCATTATAAAACGTCGCAAAAGATACCGCTGGTATTAAAAAACTATACCAGCGTTTTCCAAAAGCGTTGCTGAATACCTACACCGACGGGTATCTCCCAACGCGTCTGGCAACGGTTTACAAACCGTTGGTATAGGCCTTAGGGACATTTAGCAGCGGTTTTTATAACTTTTAGCAGCGCTAAAAATCGCTGGTAAAAGATAAAATTCCTGTAGTGCACGGCGCCAATTTTTCAATAACTATTCTTACTTTGAATGACCCACTTCAAGACATCCATTCTGCAATAATTTCATTTAAAATTATGCAAAATTCTTCGACTTGATTGATGACTGTATTGAAATACACTATTTGTAGTCAAGTAAATAGTTGACGACAAATTTATTCAACTCGGCATATTTACTCTTGTATTTTTAGTTTAAAAATTCCTACAAATCTTTTACAGTATTCTTAGTACAATAAACATCATATAGTGCATTGTCCAAGTTGTTGAGGACATAATTCCTGCACAAATAAGTCATAATGTTTCCATACCTCCATTACAACCATAGTTTGCCTATCATATTCATCTTATTTGAGCACAAGAGCATATTCTAAAAGGAATTTTGCCAAATTAAGTATGATCAAATAGTAACATCTTATGTTACCACCTTTCCAATTCAATCCCATTGAACTTTTTGCTTTTTTGCCATGGTTCAATGAAACTGACATCGGTATTGGTACAACAACAAATGCGATAATAGTCGCAACAATAGGAGTAAAGATGAGATTGGTTATATTTGCAGGGTTAGTACCGGTACTTACAAAATCATTATTGGTTCTTGTAGCCATTTATGTTTAACAAAAATTAGAACATGAAATATATTTTACAAATTAAAGAAAAACAATATAAATCAACCAGTAACGAAATTGTTTTATAAAATACTATTAACAAACAATTTTGCAATCAAAAAGTAAATTGAAATATGATTTAATATTGTTATAAAAACACAAGTTTTTCGAAGATAATAAACACTAAGGCCTTGTTTGGTAATATTTATATTTATTATTTATGATTTTTGTTTTTAGGTTTTTTATAAATTATAAACAAACACGTGTTTGATAATTATGTTTATTTTCAACAAAATTGTAATTAATTTTAAAAATTTACTAAATTCTTATAAACAGAAAAATGTGTTTATCTTGTTTTATAAACAAAAGTTTTTTTTATCCTCTTTCCTTCGCTACTTTCTACCATCCCTATCTATTGCTACCATTGTCACAAATACCTATGGGTTTCGGCCACCACTTTCCAAGCAACATCTCTTGCCACTATCTACACCCACCACCTCTTTCACCGTCTCAACTTCTCTCATCGACCACTACCTCCACTATCACCTTTGGTAGTCACTATTATCGACATCACCTTTTGCTACCACTTCTATCCATTAGCCACTACTTCCACCTACCCCTTCATCCCACCGTCGTCACTTCCACTTAGCACCTCCACCAATCAGTCATCATCTCCACCCACCATCACTTTTCACAAGTTGCCACCTCTCCCACTAGTTGCTTCATTTATCTTCATACACTATATTCGGTTGTTGGCGACTATCTTTACAAATTTTTATATCTCTAATATCCCAACCTAATCACCATTGGTTTGTTTTCGCTAGATCATCTTCGACTACCGTCATCTATTATTGTTTTTGATTATCATAATTATTCCCACACTTGAAAATGCCTTTGGCCAACTCCCCTCCGGTGGTAGCTCCCTCTTATTGTTTTCAAAATAAAATTTTACAAAAATATATTTGCTAAACATATTTTTTTGGATTTTTAAAAAAATAAATAAAAATATATTTTTTATTTTTTGTAAATATAAAATAAAAAACTGTAAATGTTACCAAATGAGGCCTAAATAGTAAAAATGTTTTATTACAAAAACATGAAAAAGTAAACAAATCCAATAAAATCTGGAAACAAATATCAAATAGGCACAAAGACGAACAAAAATAAAATATATTATCTATACTATCTATATTACTATTATATGTAAGGGCGAACACTCAATTGGTGTTCTCTCGAATTAAAGTCATGTAGACATTTTTATACCCAAAATACTTTTTAACAAAATTATTTTCATAACTCATTTTATTTTATAATTATGGGAACACAATTTTATAATCATAACATTCAATCACTATATATATATATTTTTGTAATTGATCCAATAAGCCAAATTACTTATTTACTTATTTTTTTTAGTTTATTTTTGTATTTGTGAATTATTTTTATCGTTTAATTAAATTATTATATTTTTTAACTCTTCTTATCGAGACAAGCCAAAAAAATATATATTTTAGTTAAACTATAAAAAAATTCAAATAAAACAAAAAAAGTCAATAAATCTAATTTAATAATGTTTATTTTTATCTTTAATAATTTTTTTATTTTCTTGATTTATTTCATTCAGAAAAATAAAAAAAAATCAAGTCTGAACAAAGTTTAGAAAAAACTTACATTAGCCTGTTGATGGCGTGGCACCTCGGCAAGCAGCACTTGACAGTGCGCAGAAGATGAGATCAAACAGAGGAGGGAAAAGGAGAAGCTTTTCGTCTCCGTCCAGAGACCGACCCGCCGGCTCACTCGGGTTCGAACCAGTACCAAATGGGTCTCGCCCATCTAGGCTCCCTCCCTCCGGAGCCACTCTTCTCGACCGCGAGCTCGTGACCGAAGCGAACCTCGATTTGTTTGACAACCTGCAAATCTCCTCCCCCGACTCTAACCCTAACCCTAGGAGCTTTCCGTACAGTGTGAAGCAACAATGCTGGGACAAAGCGGAGAAGATCAAAGGCCGAGACCCGGATCGCTGGCGGCGAGACGCTCTCGGCAACACCGTGTTTCGGAAGCTCGTGGGTTGCCCTGGTTGCCTCTGTCATGACTATGATCACATTGTTCCTTACTCTAAGGTACCACAATTTCAACCTTTATATTGGTTTGAATGCATTTGTTTTGATGCTTCTATAATTCTATTCGTGATTCTGAGCAATTATGTCAATGTGTTTTGGCTACTTGAAGTTGGGATTCGTTGGAGCATGAATGTGAATTTTAAGTTGTTTAAACCCTGTTTGAGAACTAAGGAGAGAAACAAAAAGAAAATATTGCTTAAGTAATAAAATGAAGAAAAGAAAAGAGAAGAATTTGTATTTCCCCTTTTTGTTTGGTTAAATGGAAGAGAAAGGAGGATTATCATTTATCTCCTATCTTGCTTAATTAATTTATATAAGAGAAAAGAAAATTACATCAGTGGCTTACGTAATTTTACTAAACTAATCATATTTTAAACCAAGAGTAATTAATGTATTTGTTTTTGGAGGGCTAATATTGGTATTATAAATAAAAATATTTAAATAATTTATTTTCTCTCCAAATCTCTCCACTTTTGGAGAGATTTGAAAAGGTAGTTTTAATAGATAACCAAATCTCTTCATTTATTTCCCTTTTTCTCCTCTTTAGTTATCTAAACAAATGATTGGAGTTGTTGATGTTAAACTCCGAGTGGCCTCATCACTTTAGCACTTTTTTGAGGACCTAAATGGGTGAGAAACTCTTGGCACTGGTGGGGTGTTAGTCAAGAATCCTCCAATGCCTAAGTAAACGGAGTAATAGGACTTACTGTTGTGCAGCAGACACTCCGTTGGCTTTAATCCCCACAAAATAATAGAGAATACAAATGAACACAAAAAGCATAAGAATATACGTGGTTCGACGAGGTTTCTACAAAAATGGGCAAGGAGAAATCAACTCACTATAATTAATAAGGATTACAAAGTATGTCTCACTCTCTGACTTAAAACTAGGTCTCTCTCTTACACTCCGGCCTTCTTCTGAGCATCTCTAGTGTGTCACTCTAACCTTAGACGAAACACGGGGTCTTTTATACATAAATCTCCAACAAAAAAGTATGAAAAATAATATTTGGTCGTCGCGGCGGCGCTTAAGCACTCATGGAGCGCGTAATAGCACCATCGCCATATGCTGCAAGTTCTTGAACGCTCAAGCGCCTTCCTATCGCTTGGTTCTGTCGTCCCGACACTTGAGTGCCCCGCTAGCGCTCGCTTTTGGAGTTCCGACGCTTGAGCACCCCACTAACATTTGCTTCTGTTTTTGAAAAACTCAGGTCAAACTCAACAATCTTCACATTGGCTTGAATTTCGTAACCATCTTGAAGAATATTAGTCGTTTTGACTTGCACTCTCTTTCACGGGTATGGATGCTCAACGCCTCCACTCTCTTTGATCATCGACATAAATGGAGATGGACCAAGTTCACCAACGCTTGAACTTGACTCTTTTGTAATCAACAGTTTTCTCGTCCTTGGACAATTTTACCAATTCCCAAGTCTTATTCTTTTGGGGTGACTCCACCTCTTTTGACATTGTTACCTGCCACTTATCTCTATCTGAACTGCTTGTTGCTTTTCTGTAAGATAAAAGATTTCCACTATTTGTTGTTAGAACAAAGTTAACTATATCCTGAAAGCCATACCTCACTGGTGCTTTGTGAATCCACTTCTTTATGCCTTTAGCAACTGTATAGGGCTTTTCTTCTTGTTTTCACTGCTGCTAATTTGTACCACTATTACCTAATTCACTAAGTGAATAGTTCTCGTCGAGCTCCACCTCGATTGTTGCTTTTTTCTTATAAAGCTCTTTTATACTATGGTTGCCAGTATGACCAAGCCACATATGGCATATGCCAGAGTTTTGTGTTGTCCGTGCTGAACTATGTTGGTGTAGTAAGGGCAACTCCATCTACTACTGTGTTCCCTACCAGTTTGTAGAAATTCTCAACTTTCTGTCCTTTCATGATCACCATAGCTTTTTTGTTAATCTTCATTGCTCCACCTTTTATTGTATACCGCACAATCCAATGAGTTCAAAGCTCCCAAAGAAATAAAGTTTTTCTTCAGCCCTAGAATATGTATGACATTTCCCAAAACTCTTACAACTCCATCATACATCTTGATTTTCATTGTACCAATTCTAATGGATTTGTAAGCTACATCATTCCTCATTAGAACCATACCGCCGTCGCAAGGTTTATACGGGTCAAATCACTCCTTTGTTGGACGCATGTGGTAAGAGCACCTTGAATAAAAAATTCAAGTTTCAAACAAAAAATTGCCTTTAGGAGATACTGAAAGTAAATCTGTGCCTGCCTTATTGTTTGATGTCTCCTTTGCAAAACTAACATACTCTGAAAGTACCTTTCCTTTCTTCTCCTCCTCCATGTGCTTCTTTAGTTCTTGGCACCGGTTTTTATTATAACCAGTTTTGTGGTAGTAGAAGCATTTCACGTCTTCCGTTGCACGTGACTTGGACTGAGACCTTCATTTGCTATAATCCTGTTCATTTGACTTGCTTCCTCCTCAGCTCGACTCAAACTTGGTCACAACCAATCCCTCTGTATCCGTTCATCGTCCCTTTTCATCTTTTCATGTGACAGGAGTGCACCCGTCACCTCTTCCAGTTTCAACGTTTCCTTACCTACATCAACGTTGTCATAAGATGATCGAAGAATGTAGAAAATGGTGCTAATAGGATTATCGCTTTATTATCCTCCTTCCCTTTAACCTCAAAACTAGTTAACTATATGATAAGCATATTTAAAGCATTTTAATGTTTTAACATACTTGTACCTCTCTTTCATCTGCAGCCCATTCAACTGTTTTTTCATGTACAACTTATTTGTCAAATTTTTCTTTATGTAGGGACTTTTTATATTTTTCCATCTCTCTTTTTACGTCTCTATTTCGATCACGTTTTGAATAACCTCATATCCTAGATTCAACTGAATTGAATTCAGACCTTTGGCATTAAGTTTCTCCTAATCGTTATTGGTCATCTTCTCTAGCTTGTTTACCTTGCCGACTAATACCTTAGAGATCCATTGTTGGATCAATAAATCCTTCATACGCCGCTACCACACGGAGAAGTTATCATTGCCGACAAACTTCTCGACTTCATACTTGATGGTCGTCATCTCTACCATCATTGAGTGATCAAACTTTAACCCTAAGTTTTGATACTACTTGTTGTGTAGCAGATACTCCATTGGCTTCAATCCCCACAAAGTAAAGAGAATACAAACGAACATAAGGAACACAAGAATATACGTGGTTTAGCGAGATGCCTATGTTCACGGGCGATGAGAATTCAATCCACTTTAGTCAATAAGGATTACAAAATCTCTTTCATTCTCCGGCTTCAAACTAAGCCTCGCTCTTACACTTTCTAGCCTTTTCATGAGCCTTTGTAGTGTATCACCCTTAACTTTAGATGAAATATAGGGACATATATACAAGCCTTCAACAAAAAAACCTAAAAATATAATTCTCAGTCATTATGGCAGTGCTTGAGCGCTCGACGAGCGCGTAATAGCGCCATATGCTGTAAATCCGCGAACGTCGTGGCGCTCGAGCGCCCTGCTAGCGCTCGCTTATGAAGTCCCTGTGCTCGAGTGCCTAGGTAGCGGCCCGCTAGCGCTTGCTTCCGTTTTTGGGAAATTCAAGACAAACTCTACGATTACTTTCTTAATCGACTCATGGAGAGAGTTTTTTTGCACCTAGTCTTTAGAATGGGATGGCTCCTCTTTTATAAGCGTAGTCGTACAAAGTTTGTAGAGTTTATTGCGGGTGCATTGGTGTCAATCCCTTGGACTTCGCTCGCGTGATTTTTGGAGCATGATATAAGGTGTAGACAATGGGGGAAAGATGGGGTCAAGGTGCGTAGTGTATGCTTGGTCGATGTGTCCCAAGTGAACTCTCTAGACCAGATGCCCTTTCATGTAAGTGTGGTTGGTTTCCCTTTATAGAACTTGCCTAGTTTCTTGGAATTAATTACCCGACTGGTTAATGCGGTTGACCGAACAATTATTCTTCTGGGTCGCTCTCCTTAGACCCGTGTGGGGGTCACGAATGATCAGGTGTGAAAAACAATCATTTGTTTATTTTTCTTTCTAAATCACCCATTACAAACGAGCTATGGTATTATTTTTCGGCCTTTGGCTAGTTTTTGTATGTTTCCCTTTATCGAATGTTGGTTTTGTGCTTGGTTGTTGGGGCTTTATGATATGCGTTTGTTTTATTAATTCTGGTTTCATCAACTAGGTGCACTATTCATGTTGTGATTTTCCGTCATTTTCAATTTATTACTAGCTCTTATGTTCATTTAAGTTGGATGTGCTTATTTGATTGCTTTTGAGATGGTCAGTTGAGTTGCTTTCAATTTAAACATTTTAGTTTTTGAGTTCAGTGGCCTTAAACTCGTGCTATATAGAAAGATACAATATGAATCTTTAATGGGAATTGCGAGCATTGAGTAATTACATATCTTATAAAACGAGTTGTTTTATACTCTTGAATTATTGCATCCATGAATTAGGGATTGTATTTGTGAGGAACTTTCAATAGGAAAAACTCTGCTAATGTTTTTTTTTTCTAATTTTTTTCTTATAATTTTTCTGATGTTGTTGTGAGGAACTTTTAGAACAATAATAATGAAGTGGAAACTAATAATGAGCTTTTTATTTTTTTGCATATCTTCGGTGTTCGATGGTTAACGTCATGTATTTTGCACCTATGCATATTTTTAGTTTGTTCACCTTGCCCGTTCTTTATCTATCGACTATCAGATTTCTTGAGTTCGCCGCATGTTTGGTTAAGTGACTAAAGGGGTGGCATAAGGATTACGGAACACATGGTTTTTACCCGAAACTTTATTCCTGCGTTTGGTTGCTGGATAAGCATGGGAAACTATTTTTTGGAGACACGTGTATCCCACATATTTTTTAGTTCATTGTTTGATTTGCCAATTTTAGTAACAATGAGCACTATTCCATTTGGATGAGGTTATACCCAATATGTGGGTTTGAATGAGGGATATTTAATACTAAGGGAAGGGGAGGACTGCAGGGATTAGGTTGCTTCGGAATATTTTCTTAAAAAATTTAACCATCAAAATAATTACATATTTTTATCCAATTATTTATCTCATACTAATCAAATATAAAAATACTTTTATAATATAACCTATCCCACACAATTCTATTCATAATCGCAGAGTACAACTTATCTCTTACAAATTACAATTCTATCCAGAAACCAATCATTTCCCATCTTTTATCTCATTCTTTTATCTCCCTTTTATCTTATGGTATAACTCATCCCTTTTTATCCCAGGGTGTAACTAATCCTCTTAAAAACAATCTTACAATCAAAAGTGCCCTTTGATTTTTAGACTGGAAATAAGTTGACTAATTTTTTTTGCTATTGAAAAACTCAAGAATAAGTTGCCCGTTCCCCCTCTGAAAATTATCCAACGCTGGGTTCTAAATGTTCTTCCATTTATGCAGATGGTTTTCCTTTCTTTTCATATATTTTTGGTGATGGGGGAGGTGGGGTGGAGGAAGGTGCTGTCACTTTTTCCTCTTCTCTGTTTTTGAGAAGTGCTGTTCGATCCGTCTGTCTCATAGGAATTAGTTTCTCCACATGCAAGTGTATTGTGTTTTATCTTTTGTTATGTGGCTGTATTGTCTGCAATATTTGTTTTTTAAGCATTGTTTAGGCTTTCTTCTTGTACCAAAAAAACCCTACTTATCCTGGATTTTAGTTCTAATTTGTTGTATGGAACCTCTACCTAAGGATATGATCTGAATAATTTCAGGGGGGAAAAAGCACATTGGAAAACTGCCAAGTTTTACAGGTTTGGCTTTTGTTTGCTTCTTTGATTATTGAATTTGTGTGTCTGATCTTGTGTGCTTCTCCATAGCATGTTTTCTAGTTTGTTTTCATTTTACGCCATTCCTTTCTTGGAGTTGCTGAATGTCGGAATTACATTCTATGGTACAATGTTGACTTATTTTTGGGAAGATATTGTTGCTATAAATTATTGTAGTTCACCTCAGGAAAGTAGTAACTGTTAACCAAAGTCATTCTCAATAATGTTCCTATTCACCAGGCATTTAGAATTCGGTGATGGTTAGCTATGACACACTATAAAGTGAAAGGAGAAAAATATTAATAATATTTCAGGATTATTCGTCTTTACACTATTCAATTACAACTGAGATGAAGCCCCCTTTGATTTTCTGGAGGGTGTAAGGGATCAATTTTGATAATAGAAACCAGCCTATAGTGTCGATATGAATGTACTTTTTGGCATTTCATTTCTTGGCTTTTCTGCACTTAGCATTTGAGTGTGAAAGTGCAATGTGGGTGATAGACACCTACAATTGAGGGCTGATTGGGGTGAACAGTGACTCTTTGCACACTATTGTGTGTTTTTTTTGGCTGGCTAAGAAGCATGACAAATTGGATGATAACACGTCAAATGCAATAATAAACTAAAAACTTAATCACTAGGTAATCTAATTCCTCAAATATCTTCAACGGTATGAGTGTTTTATAATAAGGAATATTCTCATAGTCTCATACTAAATACAGTCTCCATTGTAAGAATAGATTTGCTAAAAAATCAATTGAAATTGAATTGCCTTATGGGTTTCAGTGTTAGCTTATTAGATTACTAGTTTTTCTAGTGGAAAGTAACTTTCATGAGAGATGGAATGCAATGTTGTGTGGCCTCTGTCCTATGGAGGCAAGAGCGGACTCTGTAGCTTTCGGAGGTACATTTTGTTGGTTGGTTTTACATCGGGAAACTTGTAAAAACTAACTAATGGGGTTAGAAAGTATGTGTGCTTTTGGAACGATGTGAGGCATGGTGAGATCGTCTCCTATGGGCTCATCCTTCTTTATACAAGATTGGTGTAGAAAATATGCCTGCACAAGCAGTAACTTGTCCTGTTCAGAGATAAATGGGGTTTTCTGGTTCATTTTTGTCAGTTAGAGCTTGCAAGTTACAAGCCCAATTAACTGAAAACTGAAAAGTTTGTCATTTTGGTTAATGTGGCATTGATGATAGAAGTTGCTTAAATAAATGAGGTGTTTTCTTTTGTTGCTTATTAAAAAAAAGGGTAAATTACATTAATCTCCTATGAGGTTGATTGAAAATATAGATAGCTTCTTTTAGGTTTCTGAAATTATAGTGACCTCCTTTCTGTTTCACTTTTGTATTTCACATGCCTCCTTCCGTTAATTGACCGTTACGAAATTTGACGCAACCTGCTAACATCAACAATTATTTTACATTTTATTTCTATTTTACCCCTACTTGTATTACTAATCTATTATTTTACCCTTAATCAAATAATTAAAATCAAAATAAAATAAAACAGAACAATAAAAGTATGTTAAAATTTAGGGTAAATTACATTAACCCCCCATGAGGTTGATTGAAAATATTAATAGTTACCCTCCTGTTTTTTAAATTGCACTGACCTTCCCTGCCAGTCACGTTGAAAAAACGCTGTTAACAGAAATTAGTTTTTTACTATTTTACTTTTTGATTAAGGGAAGATTTTTTATATTAATCAATCAGAAAACAAATTGAAATGCACTTGGTTGATTAGGGCTAGAGAGAGAGGGGGGGTGGGGGGTGGAGCAAGAGAGGATTCTGTTAAGAGAGAGAGAGACAAGATGGTGCTCTGTGGTGCGTCATGTTAAGGAAAAAGCGGACTCTGTTGGTGCTTGCAATGGTGGTGGCAGCGGCGGCGGTGATGGCGGTGTGTGGTGGCAAAGGCGTATGATTGGAGATGAAGATCGATTGGCTTCCATGGCGATGGTGTGCGACTGGATGTTGTCTAGGTGGGGCACGTCGTGTGGAGGGTAGTGATGGTGCAATCGATTCTATTTTTGTATCTTCTTTGCTTGCCGATGATGCGCATTTGGCTGAACTTTTGTGTCTTCTTTGCCTTTTTTTGATCTGGGCTTGTTTATTTTCTCTGCCTTTACACTTTTTGTTGGGAATCAGATTCCAAGAAAACAGATTTTAAAAAATCCCGACAATGTCAATTAATTTTTTCTTTCAACAACAAAGGCATTCACATAATTAAGAACGGGCATTGATTGCTTACCCAAAGCATCCCTCTGTTTTCAGGAAGCGCTTTAGAAGAATTTAATTCTGCAAACCAAACATCTAGGTTGCTTTTATTCAATCACGAACTAAATTATCTTCACTGGAGTCCCATCTTTCAAAATAATAAAACCAGTAACCCTTTGTTATGCTGGCAGCAAAATCAGTAAGATAAAAAAATCTCTCAACTAACGGAAGTACTAAATTCTATTGATGAGGCTTTCTATTTTTAATGTTCATGAATAACAAGAAGTGCAAGTTTCAAGCTTCTAATTTCATGGGTATCACTAAATTTTCAGCAACCAAACAACTTAAAGACTTCAAAAAGCTTTCAACTGATGTAGATAAAGTTAAAATAAGAAATTAGCATAAAATATTTGCTGCTCAGAGCAAATTGTGTTAACTTTTTAATAGTCAACTAACGGAAGAAGCAATGTGATATTGAGAAGTGAAGTAGAAGGGAGGTCAGTGTAATTTCAGAAATGTGTGGGGAGCTATTAGTATTTCAATCAGTCTCAAGGGAGGTTAATGTAATTTACCCTAAAATTGACATTATTGCCCTTCACCATTCTTCACCCCCATCTTCCTCATCACTCTCTCATGTCTCTCTCACCACCACAATACTACTCACCATCCACCACCAGCATCTCTCTACTCAAAGAAGTTAACTAGCTAGAAAAACTTAAGCAAGCGACCAAAACTACCCAAGCCACCACCTCCCAAAACCAGCCAAAGCCACCACCCCTTAAAATCGTTGACACTACCTTCCAAAGTCGTTGACACCACATTGCAAAACTGCCACAACCACCATTAGCCAAACCTTCAAACCCAAGAACACCCCCTAAACTGCCACCACCACCCCAAAAACTGCCACCACCCCTATCCCCAAAGCCGCACCAAGCCCAAAAATTGCCAAACCCAAGCACAACAATCCACCCAAGCACCCAAGCCACCAACCCCTAGAATTGCTGCCACCACCCCAAAAGTAACCCCCATCACCCCAATGCCACTGCTATCACCCCAAAAGCCACCACTACCACGATAAGCCACGCCACCGGTGGAGAGAAAAGGGACAAAGAGAGAATTTTTGAGAAACTAGCCACGCCACCAGCCATTACATGCCACTGTCAGCCACGCCCTAACCATTTACGTCAATGTCGCTTCCTACATGGTTTCAAATAGCGGTAGCGGTTGCCGTAACGGTAACGGTGGCGGTAACGCGATTTTGGGGTGTAACGGCCGTAGCGTAACGGCAGCAATTATCGGAGCTATGAATTTTTTTTAGTCTTGCACATATCAACGAAAATGAACTGATATGCATGTTTTTTTTTTAAAACTATATTTATTAGAGTTTAAAATGTTTTTTGATGTATCTTGTTTACTTTTGAGACATGATTTAACATTTTTCCTAAATTTTATACTAGTAAGTCTAGTTTTAATGAATAATTTTAATTATTTTTCTAAAGTAATTCGTAAATTTATGTATGAATCTCAATTCTTAAACAAGTATTTTTTTTTCTCAAAAATATTATATATATATGTATATATATATATATTTTAAACAATTATTCAAGGCTTTCTATTTATATTTTGAACTTACTTTTTTCTCCTAGTTCTCAAATATTAAATATTTT